>JASSUY010020350.1:0-24005 GCA_032466535.1 Forpus xanthops
ATTTAACCAGGCACTGGGTGTAATAAAGTTGAAGTTTGCTGACGACCACCTGGTGTCTGCTCTTCCCTTCGCCGACAGAGAACACCAGAACTGCACCCAATACTCCAAGTGAGGTCTCACAAGGGCAGAGTAGAGGGACAGGATCACTTCCCTCAACCTGGTGGTCATGCTGGTTTTGATGCAGCCCAGGATATGGTTGGCTTTCTGGGCTGCAGGTGCAATGTAATAAAGGATGTTATGAGAATGAGTAACTCACAGCAGTGGAAAGGTGTATCATATTCACAGCTATAAAAAGTGGATTTAAGAATGTCATTAAGTAGCAGCACTCAAAATCTTTTATCTGGTTTTAAATATACATTCCAAATAATTCTATGCTGTGGCACACATCCAGAGTGGAGTAGATGTCTGACTATCCAGAAATAATTAGTGCCTCTTTCTCAGTTTAGACATAATTACTTCTGTTTTCTAACTCTTCCTGTCCTGTCTCCTCAGATGTATGAAGTGGTAGAACATCTTAACACTACAGTAAATGCGCTACAAATTTAAATAAATTATATTTCTCCATCTTATTTGTATGAATCACCTATCTTTTATTGATAGTACAGCAGTCCTCATACAACTTTATTTCCTTCCTTTGCTCATGACACATTATTTGCCACATCAGGTACCATTTTTTTACTTCAATCTACAGAGCAGGGTGGATTATTTATTTATTTATTTATTTATTCATAAAAATACCAGTCAAATCTCTTGATTTGAACATCACATGACCACATCTTTCTAACCACATATTTTTATAGACTTTATTATTGAGTGTCCATGACAATGCTTTGGTAACAGAGGGGGTTGCTGGGCTGACTTCTGTGAGAAGAAACCAGGGACTGCCCAAGCCAGATAGAGCCAGTTCTAGCTGGCTCTGCAATGGACCCACCACAGGACATGGTTATGCAAAGCTGATGGTGCCTCTGAGAAAATGTATCTAAGAAATGGAGGAAAACACCATGGTGGGAGATGGGAACAGTAAGAGTATGAAGCAACAGAGAGAACACCAATGCCTGAGGAGAAGAGCAGTTCCATGGTGCAGCAGGCACCCTGAAGGGACTGCAGCCTATATACAAGCTGATACTGGAACAGATACTGCCCAGCAGGGTCTGTGCCCCAGGAAGGACTTGTGCCAAAGCATAGGAAAAGAGTGAGAAGGAGCAACAGAGAGAAGAAACTCCTGAGCCGAACCATCTGCGTAACTGTTGTGTCTGTGGAGGGACTGAGTTTATCCTGCCATGACAAAAAGGGAGTAGGTGTCTGGAGAGAAGTAGTGGACTGGATAGCCTTTGGGAAGGAGGGAGAAAAGGACCTTTGGGAAGGAGGGAGAAAAGGAATCTGAAGTGGAGACCAAAAAAAGAGGAGTAAAGATATTTTTTCTTTAGTGTTTTAAATGTTTGTCAGTTTGTTTGCTTCACAATACCCAAACCAGTAGTTCAATACTTAAGCTAACTGGCAATGAATTCAGTCAAACTCCCTAAGTCTGTTTTACCCACAACTGTACAGTACTTGGTAAAATATTCCCTTGTCTTTTATTTTGATTCATGAGTTTCTCACCCTCATCCTTCCTATTCTCTCCCCCATCCTGCTGGGAGATGGGAGTGAGCAAGTGGCTGGGTGCGTACTTGGCTGCCAGCAGGGGCCAATCTACAACTTCCAGTAAGCATTTTCTTTGGCACTTCCTCCTATTGGTGCACATGAACTGATCAGCCTCTGAGTTCTTCTCCATCAGTTCTGTTTTCTCTTTCAATACAGAAAGTGCACTTGAGATCTTAAGCTACCTGCAGTTGTCCTAATAATAGAACAATATGGCTCTCCACTAGCTCAGGCCCTACCTGTGTCTGAATGCTAGACCACTGTCTTGAAGGAGAGCGTAGAGGTAAAATGTATTGGAGATAATGTCATATTACTCTTCATCAACTAGGGGAAGCTCTTCCAGTGTTAGTCTGTTGGGTTTAGATAATCTATTTATGACTTAAAACACAGCTATCAGGAAAGGTACAAAGCACCTGGCATTGATGCCATTAAAGTATGTAGGAATGTGTCATTAAACAACTACTCCTCATTTTTTATAATTGCAGGAAAAGCATAAGATTGAGGGTGAGAGAGCAAGAATGAGCAAAAGAAACAGTGAACATAGTTTTGTTTGCCTACAAACCTAAATGAACATAGTACATATGTATTAAATAAAAAACTGAAAATCTTTTGATTTCACAAGTACTTGTTATGCTTTCAAACAGTCATTTTTGTTGTTTTAATAGAAAAGAGAGAAAACTGTCATCTTGCCTCTAGTTCTCTGATTTTTTTTCTCACGTACTGGAGGCAAATTTTAGTGTGTTATAAGCTTAGCTATGAATAAATCTACAAAATGCTAGAATTTAATCTCCTATTATTAGGACATTAAAAAGTGCTTTTGATTAATTAGCAGCTTTATATTTTAATGTCAATTATATCTTAAAAAAAAATCAGTTATGACATCCAAGGGAAAATCCATTCACATTCCTACTAGTATTTGTCTTTTTGATACTAGTATTTGCCTTTTTGATACTAGCATTTGCTTTGTGCACTGGTCTATAATTGATTAAAATGCATATTTATTCTTTTGGTATCTGAAAACCCCAGGAAAACAATTATCTACTACAGCTGGATAGCCTGCAACCCTCTGCGAACAAAATGAACTTTTAAAAATTATATAAATCTTTTAAGTTTTGAAAAAACTTTCAATTTGGATTGAAAGTCTAGATAGTTTAATGAGATTGGTGCATTTATTTCACTGGCATAAAAGGGATGTTATACGCACTTTGGGAATTTGCTTTTCAGTATTTGATGGTTTTATTTTTACTGAGGTGATATTATTAGCCTGAATAGCAGTTTAGATTTTCTCCAGCAGAAACTGGATCTGTTTTTGAATATGTCTGTAACCATATATTTTCACCAAAATCAGTGTCTGAGTACTTGGCATATCTTTAATACACTGAAATAACTTTACTGAAATGCCTAAAGAAGATTCCATAATCATATTCTGTTTCATGTTTCATTCCAAAAAAAAAATATTTAAAGACCCATTATTGAGAGCCAGGTTTCTTATGTCTCTAATATGATTGAAAGAAGTTATTTTGAAACCCTATGAAGTCTTTCTGCTAAAATCATGTCTGTTGTTTACTGTTGTTATTCTATAACTATGTAATAATAAGGAGTTTATGGAATTTGAAAAAGAAAAAAAATGCAGAAAATATTCAGAGAACAGAAGAAAAACAATCTTAAAGATCTAGGCAAGAAAAAAAAATGCAGTCTGTCCAACTAGCATTTGTTTTTCTTTAAAAAGGATTGGTGAATTGCATCATGATTTTTAGTTCTATATAGGAGTTGCCACTTTGGGGCAGAGGAAGGTTCATTTTACCTCCTATCTTGCTTATAGGAATGGCACAGGAGATTCTGAGAGACCATCTTAGAGAATAGACCCATAAGAGATTTACCTTTTGCCAAGTAAACCTTTCCAGCTTCTGGCAGCCATGTTAAAGGACTGTAAATATAAAGTGGATGAACTCCTTGTATCTGGCATAAATGTCAGGGTTAAAGTCAAAGTGGGCTGCAGTGTTCACCTGTGTGGGAAAAGCCATCAGTTGCTGGATGCCTATCACAGCCATTTCCAGCTCACAGTGATCCGGGCAGGGACTCACTTCGGAGACTGCAACCATGGGTAACCCATGCAGAAATGCTAAGATACTAAGATAAATGGATATGTGATAAAGGAGAAGAAAGTGTCAGTGGCAAAAAGAAGCCAATATACTTGTGACTCCAACCTCCTTTGCCTCCCCAAAAGAACTGGGATAAAGCAACTGAAAGTAAGGGAAGCTGAGACTGACTTATATGTCTGACTGAGAGTGAACACTGGGAATGAAAAAGAAAGATCTTTATTTAAATGTTTGACCTTTTATGTTTTCTTTTTCTCAATATTTGAATAAGAGAATAGAATTTTATGTTAATAGGCAATAATTAAGTAAAAATTCCTGTTTATGAAAGCATATTTCTTTTTAGCTCACCAAAAAGACAAAATCTGACAAAAATATTGGAGAGAATAACCAGTTTATGCATTCCCCAGGCCCTTTCCACTCGCATAGGAAAATAGCAGTTTTAGAAATCTTATGGAAAGCCCTTTCTGCACTGATAACCATAATTTTAATAGTATTAATAGTTGACAAGGGAAAATAAAGCAGTCAGGAAGACTACTTGGGGAAGTTTATGTCTTAAAGATGTTATTACACTTTTGTTGATACTAAATAAATAATTTATAAATAACAGATATATCCCGTTTGAGTTAATAGTTATAGATATGTGGGTTTTTTTCTAATAATCATCCATGTTTTTTTTTGCTGGAGAGGTGGTCTCCAGCTTTTAAATTTGTAAATATAAATCATTCAGCAAAAGGATCAAGATCTTACAAATATACAGCGCCACCATGCCATGAGAGACATTACGGTGTTAGGCTGACTTTAAGAAATAGCCTGTTTATTAACAACTTGCAAACTCTGAGACTTTGTGCTCTAAGATGCATAAAAAAACATATGCACCTTAGGTATGTTTCAAATTATTATGAAACTCTCTGTCAGCCTAAAAATGTCCTTAAATGCAGGACTCCGCAGGAAATAGCAATGGTCGTTCTTAGTCATTCTGGAGGGTAATACTTGAACCATCCTGCTCTGAAATCATATAAAGAAGTCATCAGAAAATCTAGTCTCATATCCTGACTTTAAGAAGGAATTAATTTCATGTAGCACAGGTGGAACAGCTGCATGTTTTTTGTAATACTATATCATTTGGCTGTTAAATATCTCTCAGTTGCAGAAATCACTGCCTGGTCACTTTGCAAGTAGCTCTTTCCAGTCACAAAAATGCTCACATACCTACTCATTATGTGTACTCAACTCCAGTGTGGTCTGTACTAAGGCGTAATGGGTTTAGCCTTTAGGCTTGTAATTTAATTTCACTTAACACCATATTCAGTACTATACAATCCTTTAAGTCAGTCATAGAATCATAGAATCATAGAATAGTTAGGTTTGGAAAGGACCAACCCCCCTGTCATGGGCAGGGACACCTCACAATAAACTGTGCCACCCAAGGCACTGCCAGGGGTGAATCATTCACAACTTCCTTGGGCAACCCATTTCAGTGCCTCACCACCCTTACAGTAAAGAATTTCTTCCTTATATCCAATCTAAACTTACCCTGTTTAAGTTTGAACCCATTGCCTGTTGTTCTATCACTACAGTCCCTAAAGAATAGCTCCTCCCCAGCATCCCTATAAGTCAATCTAAGCTGAGTTATACTACCTGACTACTGGCCAGAGGAGCACATTGTAACGTGGCATCAGTCACATGCCTATTTAGAGTATTCTGCTCTGAGGGCACACTGGTGACACAGACATAAACCAGGCCAGCTTTAAATTAGTCAGCAGGAGAGGATTGATAACACAAGGCTCTAGGGTTATTTTCCTTGTTTCTCCCTTAGCCCTTGGAAGCATCTGTTAATAACGGAGTCAATAGAATGTTACACAGTAAAGATCTCCAGCCCAAGCTGCATTATACACATCTAAACAACATCTTTCCCTTTCTGGTGTGTTATTATGACCACATTCTTGCATGTAGCTAATGATATTAACTACAGCCACCTATTTCAGTAATTCACTTCTTAAAATGAAAATTAAAATAATAGATCTGGATATTTTTACCCCTCAGAAAAGCTCTTCTGAGTATTATTGACATGAAATGGCAAAACATGTCTTCCAAAATCTTCCACTTAACCACTTTGTTTTAACTCCTGGCATTCTCTCAAGCATGATTTCTTTTTTTTTCTTTTTTCTGTAATACTCATATGACAATAGGATATTCTACAAGTGTATGCCAAACTGTTTTAAGATGGAGAAGATGCAAGTTTAAAACTATTCACTAGTGTCAGTGTCCGTTCTCTATTGAGAGCTTGCACCTGCCACAGCAGGGCAGAATTCTCATTATCAATCAGTTGCTAATGCGCATGCAGGGGACATAACATTTCCTTCTGCTTTCATTTGTTATTTATCTTTTTCATTTAGATTACAAACCTGTAAGGGGAAAACTGTCCCTCTGTTTGTATATTATAGCAGAGTGGGATTCTTCCTGGGGCAAGAAGTCATGCATAGGGATCTAGATAGATTGGAGCATTGGGCTATTATTAATGGGATGAAATTTACAAGTCCAAATGCTGGATTCTTCACCTAAGACAGACTAATGCCAGGCACAAGTATAAACTGGGGGAGGAGTGACTGAGAGTAGCCCTGCAGAAAGAGCTCTGGTGGTCTTGAGTGGCAGCAGGTTCAGTGGGAGACAGTGTATCCTGTCAGCCAAGAGGGCAAACCACATCTGGGGGTGCATCTGACACAGAATAACCAGCCAGTCAAGAAGTGACTATCCTACTGTATTTAGTGTTAGTGTGGTCCCACCTGAAGTACTTTGTGGATTTCTGGGCCCCACCATTTAAGAAGGATGTGAAGACACTTAAATGCACCCAGAGGGGGTCAGCAAAGCTGGTGAAAGTGCTGGAAATGGAATTTCTGTGCAGAGAGACTAAGGACTTTGTGCTTGTCTAGTTTGGAGAAAAGGAGGCTGAGTGGCGGCCTCATTGCTTTCTACAGCTTCCTCAGGAGGGAAAGTGGAGAAGGAGGTGTTAATCTCTTCTCCCTGGGATCCAGTGATAGGATGCATGGGGATGGTTCCAAGCTGCACCAAGGGAGGTTAAGCATGGACATTAGGAAGTGTTTTTTTTTTTTTACTGAGAGGGTGATCAAACACTGGAATATGCTTCCTAGAGTGGTAGTCAGTGCCTCAAGCCTGTCAGTTTTTAAGAGGTAATTGCGCAATGTCCTTAATAACATGCTTTAACACTTGAACTGGTCACGTAGTTGGACTAGATGATCATTGTAGGTAACTTCCAACTGAATTATCTATTATTCTGTTCTGTTTAATTCCATTCTTTCTTACTTTTATCTGCCTGAAGTATAAACATCTATTCTAATCTCACTACCTTCAGCTCATCTTAACATTCAGTTTGATGACAGGTAGAAGAAATTAAGCTCTGGCTATTGCTGTGTATCTCCATTGCCTTCTGGGGTTGAAGGAATGTGTCTAACTAGCCTTAAATTAAATGGCAGACTTTAGAGAGGAGAGTATCATTGTTATTAACTAGATTGGCTGAAGCTTCAAGATTACTAGAATAATAACATAATAATAATTATATAATAATATTTGTATAAAAATGACAATTATATAATAATCATCCTAATTCCTAATCTTGGGTCTTTAATAATAACAGTCATTATAATTCTAATTTAGAGTTACGCTGTCATATATGGTAATTCAGTTTCTGTATGGGTGTTGGGGTTTTAAGTCTCTTATGGTTATATTGAGTTATTCTTAACTTTTGTCTGTATTTTTATCTCTCTGTCCAAATATTTTGCTGATGATATGTCTATGTTCTTAAAGTAACTTGAATGATTCCTGACAAACAGAGCTGCCTTGCACAGTAATTATCATTACTTTATAACCTTTTCAGCTGTGCATCTCAGTCTCAACAGGTAATCAGGTCCAAGTAGCTCAGAAAATTTTAGCGTTAAAGTATATGTTATAACCATTGCTTATTCTGACCAGAGAAACCAAGCAACTATTACTTCTAGTTTCCCTTCTCTGTTTTGATATGAAAATGCAGAAAATATTATGCAACTTCAAAAGAGGAAATTAAACTGTGCCTCTGTTCAGCTGCTCTACAGAATTCAAACCTGTGGAGTTAAGTTAGCTTAGAAATTTATCTCTGATTACAGAAAAAAAATTGTTAGATATAAATTTTAATTTAAAACATTTGTGATTTTTTCCTGTTCTGTTCTTGTATTTTTGCAGTATGCTACATAAAATAATCATGGAAATTCTAGTCATTAATCTGTAGATAATGCAAAATAGGACGATATGTCTAAGTGCCTCTGCAGCGAACCACTCTTTTCATAGGAAACTGCAAAAATTGAGGGGGATTGAAAGCTTGGCTATTGAGTTTTATGTGGATTTGGGAGGTTTATTGTTGTTGTTGTTTTTGTTGGGGGGGGGGTTACCTGTGCTTTCATTTCATAGCACATTATCTGAATGTGTGCTCTCAGACCCCAACAGTGTGCCTTGCCACTGTCATTTTACCTATTCTGATCTTTCTCTGCTTTGTATTCCTTCTGAAGAATTTCAGATGATCTACTCAAAAAGGCATGTAAGGACATGAGGAATACTGCCAATTTCTGTGAGACAGAGGAGTCATTCCCACTTATCTCTCATTAAGCTCTGATTCTGCAAATCAAACGCATGGGTTGCAAATTGTATCTACCCAGTCATAACTCATTACAGGATTAGAACGGAAATAAATACAGACTGAAAAGGGCTGCTTGAGACCCTGTAGTCAGTAAAAGAATTTAAGTATATTCCACAGAAGGCAGCTGAAATATATTTTGTTTAATAAAATCAGAGAGCTGTCAATTCTTAGACATTCAAAAGGACTGAAAGTGAGGCATATATAATCTTTTATTGCAGGGCTAGAAGCAAAACATTGATACTTACCTAATCTGGAAAATTAATTACACTTTGAGAAGAAGTAATTTCATTATTTGGGGACCTTCTGTGACTTTATATTAAAATATAAAACTTTACGTACTATAAATGTTAAATTCCATCAGACATCAGCTTACTAAACGTAAAACTTAGATTTGTTGAAGTTAATTAAATCAAAGTAATCTAAATATGCCCATGGAAAAGAGCCTTAGGTCTGACATACTTCTCTGAAAATATGTAAACATATCTTTTGTTGCCTTGCTGGATGTATTTCCAAAATATATTTATTTGTTATAACATATGATGCAGAATGCATATCTTTCAAAGTATGAAAGAACAGAGCATATAAGTCATTCTTACTTACATGTTGCATTACACAGCACCTAGAAATAAGTCACTTTCAGAAATGTCTTGGAGTTACTGCTGCATAATGATAGAAGAAAAAGATAACCTGTGACTGAAGAGTGACATAACAATAAAACAAAGAAATGCAGATTGGAAGCTTCCAGACAGCTGAATGCAAGTTAGTAAATAAGAGAAGTTAGAAATCAGTAGAAACAAGAGATTTCTATGTATCAGGCATAACCTGTCACATCAAAGAATAATTATCCAAAGTCTTGGGCTTCTTGTACATAGATCTGTCTTTAAAAGAGATGTCAGAATGTTGTTATGGTATTTAGCTGATCTGCATGTTAAAAGGTTTACTGTCATTAACAGGTCAAGACTTTGTCGTCCGTATTTATAGCAACCACACTGCTGTCCACTGAATTTATCTTCATTACTAATAAAAGCATAACAGAAAAGTCCATCTGAAATTAATAGTTTTCAGTGCCAGTGCTGAGCAGTAAAATCTGGATCAGTGTTAATAGACCTGGAAATTTACAGAATAAGCAGGAAGTTGTTTGGAAGATCCTGTTAAGGAACACTGAGTAAGAAAGAAGTGTTACTGTAAAAATCAGTTGGAGAAACTCTCTAATACTCAATTTGAAGTTTTAGAAAGCAGGCATTCTTCATTGTAGTGCTGGGCACATACTCAAATAGTTTCACAAAGGTGAGAACACCCATTACTTGCTGGCAGCAGCTGTATTTTTAGCATACTCATGCATATCTACAGTGTTTCCAGGAAATTATTTACATACTCATGAGATTTTTCAGAAAATAATTATAATATTTGCATCCTAATTAAGCATGTGCTTTCTTGCAGAGTGGGCGTCTCTGGCAATCACTGATAGTCTTCTCACTGTGTTTACAGAATGACCTCAGTGCTTGTGCATGCTTGCAATGTCCTAGTGCTGTTCCATTCTGCTATCTTGAAGGCTGGCATCCTTGGTCTTATTTACTGTCTCCTCAGCTGTTATAAGTACCAGGATGTTCCTTCCCCTGTCAGCCAAACATTCCTTTTTCTTTACATGTTAGCAAGTTAAAACAGTTTGCTGTATTCTCCTACGTTACTTTCAATATATACAATTATTAGTTTCAACATACAATTTAAGCCTCCAGGAGTAGAATCATAGAATAGCTAGAGTTGGAAAAGACCTTAAAATCATCTAGTTCCAACCCCACTGCCAGGGGCAGGGACACCTCCCACTAAACCATGTCACCCAAGGCTATATCCAACCCAGCCTTGAACACTACCACTGATGGAGCATTCACAACTTCCCTGGGCAACCCATTCCAGTGCCTCATCACCCTTACAGAAAAGAATTTCTTCCTCAGATCCAATCTAAGCTTCCCCCATTTAAGTTTGAACCCGTTACCCCTTGTCCTCTCAGTACAGTCCCTCATGAAGAGACCCTCCCCAGAATCCCTATAGGCCCCTTTCAGATATTGGAAGGCTGCTATGAGGTCTCCACGCAGCCTTCTCTTCTCCAGGCTGAACACCCCCAACTCTCTCATCCTATCTTCATAAGGGAGGTGCTCCAGTCCCCTGGTCATCCTCGTGGCCCTCCTCTGGACTTGTTCCAACAGTTCCATGTCCTTTTTGTGTTGAGGACACCAGAACTGCGCACAATACTCCAAGTGAGGCCTCACAAGAGCAGAGTAGAGGGGCAGGATCACCCCCCTCATTCTGCTGGTCACACTCCTTTTGAATACAGCCCAGGATACAGTTGACTTTCTGGGCTGCAAGAGCACACTGCCGGCTCATGTGTCTTTTCTCATTGACCAGCCCCCTCAAGTCCTTCTTCTCAGGGCTGCTCTGAATCTCTTCTCTGCCCAACCTGTAGCTTATTCAGTGTTAGTCAGTCCTAGACAATGCTTTTGCCCAATACAAGAGATCTTATTAGGGGCTGTAGTGATAGGAAAAGAAGCAATGGGTTCAAACTTAAACAAAGGAAGTTTAGATTGGATATAAGGAAGAAGTTATTTACTGTAAGGGTGGTAAGACACTGGAATGGGTTGCCCAAGAAGGCTGTGAAAGATTTATACCTGGCAGTGTTCAAGGAGAGGTTGGATGGAGTCTTGGGTGACATGGTCTGGTGTGGGGCATTCCTGCCCATGGCAGGGGGGTTGGAACTAGATGATGTCCCATGGGATATAGCCTTAGAGTACAGGGGGGACCAGGACTGTTGGTTGATATTCAAGGATCACCTACAACAAGCTCAGGAGTGTTGCATCTCAACTAGAAGGAAGTGCAGCAGGAGGGCCAGGAGACCTCCTTGGATAGATAAGGAGCTGCAGAGGACATTTTAAAGGAAAAAAAAGAGGCTTACAAAAGGTGTAAGCAAGGACAGGAGGCCTGGAAAGAATACAGGAATGTTGTGTGGGAAGCCAGGACCAGGTTAGCAAATCTAAGGTCCAGTTAGACTTAAACTTGGCTAGGAATGTGAAAGATAACAGGAAGGGATTCTGTAGGCACATTGCAAATAAAAGACAGGCTGAGGACAAGGTGGGCTCTCTTCAGAAGCTACTGGAAGAACTGGCTACCCTGGATTTGGAGAAGGCTGAGGTTCTTATTGACTCTTTCGCCTCAGTGTTCTACTGGCAAATGCCCTGACCACACCATCCAAGACTTGGAAGGCAGATGAAGGGACTGTGAGAATGTAGACCCTGGGCCCACTGTAGGAGAGGATCTGATTCGAGATCGTCTTAGGAACCTGAACGTATACAAGTCCATGGGACAGAATGAAATCCATCCGTGGGTCCTGAAGGAGCTGGTGAATGAAGTTCATATTTGAAAAATCATGGCAGTCAGATGAAGCATTCGACAACTGGAAAAAGGGAAATATAACCCCCATTTTCAAGAAGGGAAAAATGGATGACCTGGGAAATTACAGACCAGTCAGTCTCACCTCTGTGCCTGGCAAAATCTTGGAGCAGATTCTCCTGGAAGGCACGCTAAGACACACGAAAAACAACAAAGTGCTTGGTGACAGCCAGCATGGCTTCACTAGACGGAAATGCTGCCTGATCAATTTGGTGGCCTGCTATGATGGAGCTATGAACTGACGGACAGGGGTAGAGCAGGTGGAGTAACCTATCTGGACTTGCTTAAAATGTCCCACATGACATAATTGTCTCTAAATTAGAGAGACATCAATTTGATAGGTGGACCACTTGGTGGATAAAGAACTGGCTGAATGGCCGCATGCATAAGAGTTGTGGTTAATGGCTCAATATTCAGCTGGAGACCAGTAATGAGTGGTGTCCCTCAGGGATTGATGCTGGGACTGCTCTTGTTCAATATCTTTGTCAGTGACATGGACAGTGGGATTGAGAGCTCCCTCAGCAACTTTGCTGACGACACCAAGCTGTGTGGTTCGGATGATACGTTGGAGGGAAGGAATGCCATCCAGAGAGACCTTGGCATGCTTATGAGGTGGGCTGATGCCAACCTGGTGAAGTTTAACCATGACAATTGCAAGGTCCTACACCTGCACTGGAGCAATCCCAGGCACAGTTGCAGACTTGGGGAGATTTAGAGCAACCCTGTGGAGAAGGACTTGGGGGTGTTTGTTGATGAGAAAATGAACATGAGCCGGCAGTGTGTGTTCACGGCCCAGAAAGCCGACCGTATCCTGGGCTGCATCAAAAGGAGTATGACCAGCAAGTTGAAGGAGGTGCTCCCGTCCCTCTGCTCTCGTGAGACCTCACTTGGAGTATTGAGTGTAGTTCTGGTGTCCTCAACATAAAAAGGACATGGAAGTGTTGGAACAAGTCCAGAGGAGGCCCACGAGGATGACCGGGGTATGGAGCATCTCCCATACGAAGATAGGCTGAGAAAGTTGAAACTGTTCAGCATGGAGAAGTCTTCATGAAGACCTCAAAGGAGCTTTCCAGTATCTGAAGCAGGGTAATAAGGATGATGGGGAAGGACCCTTCATTAGGTACTGTACTGATAGGACAAAGGGTAATGGGTTCAAACTTAAATGGGGGAAGTTTAGGTTGGATACAAGGAGGAAGTTCTTTACTGTGATGGTGGTGAGGCACTGGAATGGGTTGCCCAGGGAATTTGTGAATGCTCCATCAGTGGTGGTGTTCAAGGTCGGGTTGGACATAGCCTTGGGTGACATGGTTTATTTTGACATGCCCCTGCCCATGGGAGGGGGTTTGGAATTAGAAGATCTTAACATCCTTTCCAACCCTAACTATTCTATGATTCTATGATTCTATCTTACGGTCCTTTTCAACCATAACTTTTCTATGATTCTATGTACAAGACTGCTAATTAGGTCAGGATGATACTGAAAAAAGGTGCATGAAAGGAATACGGTAATGGACTGTATTTTATTAAATCTTAATTGGGAGAAGACTAAAAAAGTGAATTCCATCTCTATGACAAGAGAAAAAACTGAATGAAAAAAAAAGAAAAATAAAATAGATCTAGTGAAACTAGGAGATACTCAGAAGAGATGCATAAAAACTCCCTATGAGTTGTAAATTCAAGATTAAAGATTATGATAAGCTTCGTAATACTGACGAAAATTCAGAAACTGTCAAGATCAATTGGCAAGCTTATTAGAAAATGGAAGAATAAAACAATTGTGTACTTATTGAATTAAAAGTCAACTAACTATAGTCAGTTTTTAAGTAACTCCTATCTGCAGCTACCTCATGGGAGAGAGTAGCAAAATTGAAGTCAGTCTCTTCTCAGAGATGCACAGCAAAGTGAGAGACAACAGATACATCTTCTAGTAAAACTCAATTAGATTTTAGTAAAAAATAGTCAGTATGAATGTAGTCCAAAGACAGAATAGGCCAAACTTGGAGATAATCAAAGTTCAATTGGACAAGGCCATGAACAAGATAAAAACAATCTGTAACTGCCCTGAGTGGGGATTTGGACAGGAAGACTTCTGGAAGTTACTTCCAATCTAAATTACATTAAGTCTATGTTTCTGTGCAAGTGAAAGCTGGCTTTGCAGCTTTCAATGGAAAGTATTAATCAAAGTAGCCAGAATATTATTTTAAACATGAAGCACAATATTTTACAAACATGTAGAAAGTAGAATTGTGAGAAAAAAAAAATGTAGCATCTTTCTTTTAAAAACCATGTAAAGGGATTGGAGAAAAATCTGAGTAATCTAAGAAAATACGTGGGGAGGTATTGAAAAACATTTAAATGCAATGAGTCTGTAAATAGCTTGAAGAAAAATGTTCTTTATAAACCAGAAAACCTGGAGCTGTCAAAACCATATGCTGTAAATCAGTGTGTTTTATTCCTTGGATCAAGATAACTGCCATGGTATAAAAAAGGAAAAGCTGTACATATGATAAATTTAGAACTTTGATGACTGCTCTGCGATGGTCTCATTAGAAAAATAAGAAGTTTGATTTAGATGTAGTAGATGTACATTTAGAAACTACAGCCAAAGAATACTTTTTAATTATTTATCAGCATACTGTGATTTCACTGAACATGGCATCCCATAGAGGTCCGCCTTTGTCCCAGTAGTGTTTTCTTTAGTGAGTTGCATCATGAAAGAGTTTATAGAACAAATGGTAGAATGATGATAGCAAGCTGGAAAAAATCCATAAGAAATAAGAAAGAATACTAAAAAAATTAGGAATCATGGCTCGCCTGAGAAGAAATGTTAAAGCTGATGGGTTCCTTTAGCCTTAGAAAAGAGATGGTTGAGTGTAGATATGGTAAACCGTATACTATGTAAAATGCTCGTAGAAAGAGGATGGCAATTATTTATTCTCTACCAACAATACTGAAAAAAACAAGGAGTTGTTAACCTTATCTGCAGAAAAGGTGGGTTTGATATTAGGGTAAGATATCCAAATGCTGTACTGCTAAAATAGAGACAGACTTTGAAGGAATATTACATAATTTTCTTCCTTTGTGGTTTTAAAAATTAATGTCATTTACCTATGAAAATGTGATTCTACCTCCATATTTAGGATAAGCTAAACCAGCAGTGGTGCACCTAAAGCCTCAGACTTAGATAAGGTTTGTGGCTTCAGTTCATATGCAGGACAGCACGTTAGGTGATGATAAGTGGTGTGTTTTTTACATAAACTGCCAAGTGATCGTAGGAATTTTATTTGGTTGTCATCAAAGGTTCTTCATTCCCCAAGGTTTCCTTACTGCCCTATTTTTCTGTATTCAAAATTCTGCGAAGTGTGACTAGAGCTATAAGTAGATTTTGAAAGTTCAATTTGGTGGGGTAAAACTCAGGGAAGCAAAGAAACTTTTTAGGAGCTAATTACACAGATTACATGGTTGAAAACCAAATTAAGAATATTTTTAATTAAGGAAAATTAGACCAGTAGGTAAAGTCACTCAAAATTAGCCTAGCAATTAACCTGATTGTCAGACAAATCATTGAAATAAAGATTAATTAAGCTAGCAGAAAATTAATTAAGTTATGAAATTAGTCAAATAGGAATTATTAATGAATTAAGTAGTCAGTTCTGTGACTTGCGTAGGATAGGGAGGGTGATCTGCTGTGAACAGAATATATGGCTACCAGGATAGGTAGTTAAGATATCAAGTTGTGAAAGGAAAACAGATTTATTACCAGCAACACTGGGCACTGGTGCCATAGAGATGGAAATGCAGAAATAAGTGATAATTTTATGATACTGTCAAATTAAAAAACAAACAAAATAAAAAAAAAAAAAACAGCCAAAACTGTAGTATCTGGAGAACCCAAAATGTTTTGCTTTTATTAGTTTATGGGGTTTTCTTATTATACCACATTAAAATAGTTAAAAATTTTAAAAATAAAGCATTTTGAGTTTAAAAAGTGGGTTTTTTTTTTTTCCTTAATAAAAAGGACATTTACAAATAGAGAGGAAAGTCAAGAGGAACTAATTGTTGTGCAGTAATTAGAGCAAACTCATGTAGTATCAAATCTACATTTCAGGATTTGTTTGGGATTCTTTTTTTTTGTTGTTTTGTTGGGCTTTTGTTTTCCAATGAAACATTTAAGGGCTAAAGGCTCCAAATCCCCAAATAACTCTCTTCCCTCAGAATCTTGAATATTTATGTATGAAATTAATTTCTACAGCCTGATGGTTTGGGTACTCTCTGTTAATGTAGAACACGTAGTCCTACTTCCTCATCTAAAGTATTTTGCTTCTCAGGTGTAAAGGAGGTATTTTTTTCCAGTTTGGCAGGAGTTACTTCTCTTTTTGGATATCATTTACAATGGATAACCATCCAAGTAGTCTGCAGATTTCTTCAGAGAACAATCCAGATGAGGACCAGGTACTCAGCTCTGTCTGCAGCTTCTAGTACCTCTCTTGCTTGCATAGACTTGTCTTCTCTGAACTAAGTCTGAAGAAATCACATACATATGAGGTACGTGTGTTCCCAAAGGAGCCCAGTTGCCTTGTACAAGTTGCAGAGTAAGCTTAGAAAACGATAGAGCTGCAAGAGTCAGGAAGCTTGGAAGTCAGTTGACACAGCAAGAAAATTCAAACCACCTAAAAACAATACAACTATTGAAGTGTTACAGGAGTCCACATCCAGCCTGGGACTAAGTGATGAAACTGGAGAGATGTATTCAGCTATGACAGCTGATTCTCAGCTTTTACAGACACTTGTATTCAATAGACAGGGGCCCGAAGAGAAAGGAGACCAGGAATGCTGAAGAATGAATTCTGTGATGATTTAGAAATCCTCTAGGACATATTACAAAGTCTTAATATTAGAAGTATTTTGCTTCTTTGACTTTTCTACTGTATTGTGTTATTTATTTAAATTAGATGTTTATAAGAAATGCCCAGAACGAGTAAGGGATCATCACTGGTTTAAGACAAGTGCATTTAAAATTCGTAAAGGAAAGACACTCAGATGTCACCCTGTCGGCTACAGAGTAGTCTGTTTACACCCACACTTGTATCAGTCCTTCTTTTCTGTTCATTTGTGAATTTGAAAGCGTTCAAAATTTTAACAGACCAGCAAGGGATGGAACCAACATTTCTCATGAAAGAAAGAACTAACAAGACATTTTCAGCTAACTACTGGCAATGATATCTTAAACTCAAGTGAGTAAACATATTCTGTGATAATCTGAATTCCTGCCTCCACCCTTGAAGCCAAAAATTTTTGCCTTTACAGTTCGAGAAAGTTATTTTCTTCAGCTTCTACTTGATGTGTTTTACTGCTGTCTTGAAGTTGATAAAACATTTACAGTGCCCTACAATAGTTACCTGTGTTTGACAGCTGCTTTTTAAATCCTACCTGAGATGTTCTGTTGCTACTGAGATTTTTTTATTATTATATTTTCCCTTATAATTTTCAGTATGCTTTACATAATTGTTCTAATTTTTCTTTGATTACAGAATTTCATTTGATAGACATCACATTAGAAAACAGCTGAAAAAATTAATTCATATATGATTGCTAGTAATACAGATATATTCATATCCATATCAGCTTGCATGTATTATTCATGTCAAACACTGATGTGCTTTATTTAAGAACATACATGTAAACAAAAGCCAGAGGAAAACAGTGGAAGGAGATAAGAATATTTTGCTCCATTTCTTTCAACTTCTGAGTATTTTTCAAGTCCTTTCGCATGACTGCTTGACAATTCCAAACAACTGCAACTCAATTTTTATCCCTAAATACATAAATCATACAGCAGTCCGTACAGGGATCAGACAAAGCACAGTACCTTGGTGCCTTAGATCACCTTAGATTCAAAGTTGCCTCATATGGTTTAATAAATTTGCTTAACTTGATGATTGTTTTCCTGTCCTGAAAGAGCACAGAATCATAGATTAGCGAGAATTGGAAAGGACCTTAAGATCATCTAGTTCCAGCCCCCCTGCCATGGGCAGGAACACCTCCCACTAAACCATGCCATCAAGGCTATGTCTAACCTGGCCTTGAACACCACCATAAATGGAGCATTCACAGCTTCCCTGGGAAACCCATTCCAGTGCCTCACCACTCTAACAGTACAGAATTTCTTCCTTATATCCAATCTAAACTTCCCCCATTTAAGTTTGAACTCATTACTCCTTCTCCTATCACTAAAGTCCCTAGAGTCCATCCTCAGCATTCCTATAGGCCTCCTTCAGATACTGGAAGGCTGCTTATTAGGTCTCCACGCAGCCTTCTCTTCTGTAGGCTGAAAAGCCCCAACTTTCTCATCCTATCTCCATATGTGAGGTGCTCCAGTCCCCTGGTCATCCTTGTCCCCCCTCTGCACTTGTTCCAACAGTTCCATATCCTTTTTCTATTGAGGACACCAGAACTACACACAATATTCAAGTGAGGTCTCATAAGAGCAGAGTAGAGGGGCAGGATCACCTCCCTCGACGTGCTGGTCACACTGATGTTGAGCAGACCAGGGTAGAGTTGGCTTTCTGGACTGCAAGTGAACACTGCCAGCTCATGTTCATTTTCTCATGGACCAACACCCCCAAGTCTTTCTCCTCAGGGCTGCTCTGAATCCCTTCTCTGCCCAACCTGTAGCTGTGCCTGGGATTGCTCTGACCCACGTGTAGGACCTTGCAATTGACATGGTTAATCTTCAACATGTTGGCATCAGCTCACCTCACAAGCATGTGACCACAACTCTTATGCATGCAGCCATGTTATGCATGTGAGACCTCACTTGGAGTATTGTGGACAGTTCTGGTTTCCTCAACATAAAAGGATATGGAGCTGTTGGAACAAGTCCAGAGGAGGGCCATGAGGATGATCAGGGGAATGGAGCACCTCCCGTATGAAGGAAGGATGAGAGAGTGGGGGTTGTTCAGCTTGAAGAAGAGAAGGCTGCGTGGAGACCTCATAGCATCCTTCCAGTATCTGAAGGGGCCCATAGTGATTCTGGGGAGGGTCTCTTCATAAGGGACTGTAGTGAGAGGACAATGGGTAATGGTTTCAAAATAAAACAGGGGAATTGTAGACTGGATATGAAGAAGAAGTTCTTTACTGTAAGAGTGGTAAAGCACTGGAATGTGTTGCCCAAGGAAGTTGTGAATGCCCAGTTGCTTGCGGTGTTCAAAGCCAGTTTGGACATAGCCTTGGGTGACATGGTTTAGTGTGATGGTTTGCTGCCCATGACAGGAGGGTTGGAACTAGATGACCTTAAGGCCCTTTCCAACCCTAACTATTCTATGACTGTGAAGCTTGTAGCACCACCAGATAGAGCACAGGCATATTTAGTTGCAGGATTCCTTGTGGCTCCAAAATCCGTTGAAAATTATTTAAATGCTCCTATTCATTTCAGTGGGCATTAGATTATGCTCACAATAATTACTGCAACACTTATCTTCTGCAGAATTAACCTACAAAGTAACAAGAACCAGAGTTGTTTCTCAGAGTCTAATACATGTGGTTAATTTCAATTTAATATAGGCCATGTTTATAATTTCTGAGCAGAATTATGCATGTTAAAGTTGCTATTGCAGGCATGCCGCAAGGATATTTTTATATATTTAAATATTAATATTGACATATGTTTGATACCCACAGGCTCAGCAAATTCTTTCAGATTTCATTAAAATGAGAAAAATCACCAATTCTTATGTGGATAGCAAGATATGTTCCATCACTATTCCTACTTCTACCAAGCAGCAGAAAAATTTTCTGGTTTTGCTCCCTGAACTTATGACTTTGCCCCATCAGTGACAACTCAGATGGGATTTGAGAAAGATATGACTCCAAGGTAGTACCGTGCCATTGCCCTGCATTTTCACAGGCAGTCACATGAAAGCTGGTAAACTGTTTTCTCAGACTTTCAAGAAGACACAACCAGATTAGATAAATTCAGCCCAGATGGCTGAGACCATCTACTTTGTCAGATAAAGCAAGAATATCACACACAAAGAAACACAGGCTCAGCTGAATAGAAAACATATGTATAAAATCTGTGATGAATGTCAGAAAGACAGTTGTGTCAGTCAGCTTGCATGTAGGCTGAATTTGGAAATCACAAATCCTTATCTTAAATGAAGGGCTTTTTTTGTGTCCTCCAAACAGTTTGTTCCCTTTCCCATAATATTGCCTGATAGCTGATGAGTAGGTTTTGTAAGACACAATCTCTGAATTTAACATTTTCAATCATCCTTTTATAAAGAAATATTGAAATCACTTTTGGCAGGTAAATAATAACACTCTAAAGGTATTAAGAGGTAGGGATAGTATGCCTGTCACAAGCATTATGAATTCATCTACCTCTGTGATTAATATTTGATGTGAGCAATTTCAGATTACTGATTATCTCTGTTAATAATTAATACAATGTTATTGTGAATGAATTAGGCTATTTCTTTTAATGGGATTCTCAAATCTCTTCTAACACCTCTGTATAAATTCTTCATGATATCTATCTATGCGTGTGTTCAGCAAGGCTGCAATGGAAAGCTTTGTAATTACAATTCAACCAACATTGCAATATCAACAAACAGAAGTTGTATTCCAACTGCTGAATAAGAAACAGCTGCAGAAAAACGCTTTAGGCAGCTGAATATTAGTGGGTTTGGTGTTTTGTTTTGTTTTTTTTTGAGCTGGCAGCATTAACTTTTCTTTAATGAATTTTCCTTTCTATTGCTTATTTACTGGATTTCTACTTACATGAAGTAAAATCTTGGCTAAAATTAGTAAGTAACCAAAAAAGGAAAAAAATCAATTCAATAGGCAAGGTATTTAAAAATGTAAAATGACAGCAAAAATCAAACCATGGAAAAACCTGTCAAATAATCCCTGAAAAAAAGATACCAAAAAGTAAATTTAACCTTAAAACTTCACTTTTAACTCAGCTCAAATTAGGAAATAGGCTATTTTTCCTATCTCTCTTGTAGTTGTAATTGTCATTGCTGATAGTTTTTGTCAATAGGTGTCAATATAGTTTTATGTTATTTTTCTCAGAAATTTTATATTATTTATTTGGTCAGGAAAGTCAGAAGATGAGTTCTGCCTGGGCATGACAGTTAGGAATTACGGTATCAATTAAATAATCTGATTTCTGTATATGCTGTATATGGGCATTACAGCTTTATTCACTGATATTCATTAGGTTATTGAGGTGGGCTGACGCCAGCTGGCAGATAAACCCTCACCAAACCAATTTTTCACTTTCCCAAGGAGGTGGGGAAGAAAATAGAACAGAAAAGGCAAGAAAAATTGTGTGTTGAGATAAAGGCAGTTTAACAGGTGAAGGAATGCTGCGTGCACAAAGTAAACCCTAGGAATTCATTAACTACTTATTATCAGGCCAGATCCAGGAAAGCAGGGCCTCAGTGTCTGTAATGATTGCTTGGGAAGTCAAAGACTATAACCCCAAAATGTCCCTGCTTCATCTTCCTTTCTGTGAACTTTCATTGTTAAGCACAGCACCATATGAATAGGATATCCCTTTGGTGATTTGGGTCAGTTGTCCTGGCTGCATCCCCTCCCATGTTCTTGCCCATATGGTCCAATCACTACAGAAGTAGGGTAGGAAAAGAGGAAGCCTTGACACTATGCCAAGTAGACTCAGCAAGAGTCACAACACTTGTGTGTTCTTAACTCTGTTTTACTCACAAACACAAAACACAGCATCATACAGGGTCCTATGAAGAAAATTAACTTCATCCCAGCCAGACCCATCATGCTTATAAGTGAAAATTGAAAAATTAGCCTCATCTTTGTAAGTTCTTAAAACAATGTATGGTATTAGTTAAAAGTGAAAAAATAAAACTAGAATTTTGCATCCTTAACACAGTCTTGGACACATTTTTCAGTTTAGGTTTACTGAAAGCCTACTCAACCATAAGTGGGCTCCAATCTGGTATCACAACACAAATATATGACATGAAATTTTATTTATTCGGTAGATAAAGAACTGGCTGGATGGTGGCATGCATAAGAGTTGCGGTCAATGGCTCAATATTCAGCTGGAGACCAGTAAAGAGTGGTGCCCCTCAGGGATCAGTGTTGGAACCATTCTTGTTCAACATCTTTGTCGGTAACATGGACAGTGGTATTGAGTACGTCCTCAGCAAGTTTGCCGACGACACCAAGCTGAGTGGTTCGGTTGATACATTGGAGGGAAGGAGTTACATCCAGAGGGACCTTGACACGCTTGTGAGGTGAGCTGATGCTAACATAGTGAAGATTAACCATGGCAATTGCAAGGTCCTACACGTGGGTCAGGGCAATCCCAGGCACAGCTACAGGTTGGGCAGAGAAGGGATTCAGAGCAGCCCTGAGGAGAAAGACTTGGGGGTGTTGGTCCATGAGAAAATGAACATGAGCCAGCAGTGTGTGTTCACGACCTAGAAAGCCAACTCTATCCTGGACTGCGTTAAAAAGAGTGTGACCAGCACGTCGAGGGAGGTGATCCTGCCCCTCTACTCTGCCCTTGTGAGACTGCACTTGGAGTATTGTGTGCAGTCCTGGTGTCCTCAATAGAAAAAGGAGATGGAACTGTTGGAACAAGTGCAGAGGGGGGCCACGAGGATGACCAGGGGTCTGGAGCACTTACCATATGAAGATAGGATGAGAAAGTTGGGGCTGTTCAGCCTGGAGAAGATAAGACTGCGTGGAGACCTAATAAGCAGCCTTCCAGTATCCGAAGGGAGCCTATAGGAATGCTGAGGATGGACTCTTCGTTAGGGACTGTAGTGAGAGGACAAGGGGTAATGGGTTCAAACTTAAATGGGGGAAGTTTAAATTGGATGTAAGAAGAAATTTTTTACTGTAAGGGTGATGAGGCACTGGAATTGGTTGCCCATGGCAGTTGTGAATGCTCCATTTATGGTGGTGTTCAAGGCCGGGTTGGACAGACCCTTGGGTGACATGGTTTAGTGGGAGGTGTCCCTGCTCATGGCAGGGGGGGTTTGGAACTAAATTATCTTAAGGTCCTTTTCAAACCTAACTATTCTATGATTCTATGATTTTATGATTTATATCTCAATATGCTCATATTGATAAAGACAAAAATAAAAATATTTCTGAGAGGTGATTAGTAACCAAATGATGCTCTGAGCAGCATCATGCTCCTTGAAAATTCCTCCCCTTTTATACCCTCAGAGGTTTGCACAGACTGTGGGTTATTGTTAATGATTTAAAACTCATAATCCAGTACTGGAAAAAGATCCAGAGAAGTAAATGAATAGTTATTTCAACCCAGATCAGACAGAAAGTTTGCAGGAAAAAGAAAGAAATAAATGAAGCAGGATATATGAAGTACTGTTTATTCTTTCATACTTTTGAGTGTCTTTTCATGCTGTCTTCCTTTGTATTCTCAGTGTTGAAGATAAGAGGAAACATGACATCCTAATTGAAGGTAGGTAACAAATGATTCAAAGAACTAAAATTGTAAACACCTAATTATACCCGAAGGTCCTGAAATTCACATTGTTTTATCAGTTAAGAATGCAGAAGTAACTGTGGGTTTATTAGTGAGTATAATAATGGACCTAGCTTTCAAATGAGATCCTGCTTCCCGATAGCTGAAGTCCCTTCATATTCATTCTACCAGTCTCATTTTAGAATGTAAGATTTTTTGTAATTCATTCTTCATAATACAAACATATAATGCTATGAGTCTATGATTCTATGGCTAAGACATATACATATCCGATTGACTGAAATATACTTTTTAAAAACTTTTACAGTCTTATCAAAATCCAAATAGCCTGACTGCCTGTCAGTGGAACCATTAAGCTATTGTATGAAATTTTTCTATAGAGTTCAACAGTTCTCAAGAAACAATAAGAAAAAACAAAACCTTGACCATTTCACCAACATCATATTTCTTTGCAACACCTCACAAAAAAAATTGCATTTCTTTTTAAGGGAAAGGTTAAAAATATGATAACCTCAAATATTACAGTAAGCACTGATTATGTTAATCCTGAGTAACAATTTCTTGGTTTTATACTCATTTAGTGCCTATTATTTTCATTACTTAGTTTTATGTCAACAACTTATTCCAATAAATTCAGTTCCAG
>JASSUY010020353.1:0-42798 GCA_032466535.1 Forpus xanthops
GGCTGCTATGAGGTCTCCACGCAGCCTTCTCTTCTCCAGGCTGAACAGCCCCAACTCTATCATCCTATCTTCATATGAGACATGCTCCAGTCCCCTGATCATCCTGATGGCCCTCCTCTGGACTTATTCCAACAGTTCCATGTCTTTTTTATGTGGAGGACACCAGAACTGCACACAATACTCCAAGTGAGGTCTCACGAGAGCCGAGTAGAGGGGCAGGATCACCTCATCCGACCTGCTGGTCACTCTTGTTTTGTTACAGCCCAGGATACGGTTGGCTTTCTGGGCTGCGAGCACACACTGCTGGCTCATGTTCATTATTGGGGGTATCTTTCTTTCCTGTATGTACAAGAAATGGTGGAGGAGAGGAAAGAGAGGTAATTAGTTAGCTTGTATCCCAGACTGATGCCTAAAGGTATCATGTTTATTTTTACACATAGACACCCGTATTTTAAAAATAACTTTTCAGTTGAACCTGTTCCCATGTTCTCAGTTGGCGCTTGTTCCTTTGTCCTTTCTTGGCCTTCCTCCACAGCCTTCTAATGAAAATCACTGCACAATTCTCATTGTCCAGTCAGCCTTTGGATTTCTAACTCATATTTATCATTCTTTTTTGGGAGAAATGTGTGTGTTCATAAGTTCTTCCAGGCTTCCTCCTTGTCACACTAAAATTGATGCCTGTTTTCCAAGCAGAGGGAGAAATTACATAATCTGTCCACAACACATGCCTCATTGCCACTTGACCTGTCTACAGCCCGCTGTTATTATGTCTTATCTGTAAGTAATCTTATTTTTTAATGAGAAGTGTTGGGTCTAGGAAAAGACAAATAGTGTCTGTGTGTTTTTCCATGTGGATTTATGGCCTCACTTTATTTCAATTTATTCTTCAATAACAAAGCAACTGACTAAAATCAGTTCACTTTCTGCATCCAAGCAAACTTCATCCAAGCTCAATATCCTGACAGTTCTAATGTTTGCAAGTACACACTGAAGAAAAATATTTTGACATCTTGGCTGTCAGATAATCTGTCAGTAACAGTTATATCATTCATGGAGAGAAATGATAACTTCCAGAGTAATTTATTGGGAAAATAATACATTTACTGCAATGAAGGACCCTGCTGGATGCTAAAAAAGTTACTTAGCTTTTTTGCAGGTAAAGTAGCAGGCTTCCAGACATGGGTTTTTTTTTGTGACAAAAACACAAAAAAAGAAACACTTGCCAGATATCATCAGCTAAGCGTACGTACCTGCAAAGAGCAGTATGTTCCCATACGTTTCGGAAGCATTAAGAATCTCACACTAGAGAATGTAATGCATATAACAAGAGAGAAGGAGTGCTCAGGATCCTTCCCAAGGAGGCTTATGAGGCATGAAGGTTATGCACCAAATGCTTTACTTGGAATAATTTTTAAAAACTAGAGAAGTTCTCAGCCCTGTTGTGTTATGGCTGGACAAAACAGCATTGTCTTTGGGCAGAGGTGTTTCCTGGCATGATGCAATGGCTGCGCTGTCAAGAGTTTTCACAGCTGTTGGTTTTACATCTTCCAGTTTGGCTTCACAGACATTTTTCATTCTTCATCTGTTAAAAAGTAGTCTTGTTTCTGTAGAGAAATGTATTAGCATTGTATGTAATGACAGTAGTAATCATTTCCAAAGTGCTCAGAGGACTAAAGCCCAGGTTTCGTCAGCTTGCATAGTGCTGTTAGATGTTATTAGTCTAAGGTTACACAGAATGTCTGCTTTTAATCTGGCATAATTTGTGTCCTGTACTGAGTTACACAGTAATAATTGTGGTTTCTTGGAAAGAAAATGAGGTTTTTGTCATACATTTTATAATGTAATTAACAAATAGTGAATTTGTTACCCTACTTACTGCTGTTGGCAATGATGACAATAAAAGCAATAGTTTTGCAAGAATGAGCAGGACCACATTATATAGGAAGACTGACAACATTAAAGATTATTCAGCAGCTAAAGAAAGGTGTTTGTAACATAGGCAATCTCAGCTCTCAGAATCTTAACTCTGCCTTTGTCTAATTAGTCAACCAAGTCTCATTGGAATCTACCTTTCCCTTGACGGTTAGTGCCAGAAGCAGTGCTCTGTCAAGCTGCTTCCTTCTGAGTTATTTTCTTAGTGCCATTTCTGATAGGCTAAGCCATTAGATTCAGTTGATGACATTTACTTTGAGCTTCATGTGTTGTGAGCCACTTGTTAGAAATTACAAAATAAAATGTGTAAGACATGATCTTAGATTGTTAAACCTTACCACATCTACATCAACCTTTTATTATGTTGTCATTTTTAGTGGAAAGACAACAAATTATAATGGAACTTCCTTGGTTTATTATTTTCATTTATCTTCAGTAAGACTGAAACATGAAAAACTCTTTGTCATATTCATCTTTATTTATCCTCCTGTTTGTTCTTCTGTATTTCTTCTACTTTTTCTGAGGCAGGAGGGAAAGAGAAGGCTGAGGGTGAAAGGAGGAAACCAAGGAGAAAACAAATAAAGTTTTGATACTTTTATCACAGAAACTTCAACCTGAAAAAATACCTTATTTAAAGGGTTTACAGTTATTCCATATGGAATAACAGTAGTTTTGTGGGTTTTTTTTTTTTAAATCTCTACTAGGAGTTTCTAGTGTAAACCAGCACAACCCCACCAAGGTCAGTTGAGGACAAGTTATGCAAACACTGTATTAGGCCATATTTGATATGTTTTAAAATACTTTAACTGAGTTGACAAGATGTGCATATGGTGTCTGAATTACCAGGCTGTAAAGGCTGTAGCCTTTAGCCTTCCTGTCTATCTCCTCACTATCATATATCACTTACAATCTTATTGCATCAAACTTAAGATGATCAGCCCTTTTTTGTCAGTAACACATCCAGCATATTAAAATGTTTTGCATAAAATATAGTAGTGATAAGTTTGAGCCCTTTTCAACTAAAAAAATCATAGCCAATTTTAAAAATAAGCAGTTTAAGCATTTCAGAATGTATTGTGGATGTAGCCATGATCTTTGCAGCCAGTTATTTTGATATATATGTATAAAAAAAATACAAGTTTCTATCTTGCATTTCATAAATCAGATTTTTATGTATACAAAACAAATACCAGAAATTAGTATCTAAACAACATGCCAGTTGGCTTCTCCATGTGGCAGCTTGTAAACAAAAACATTTGGGGACCCTGCATTTCGACATCATGACATGTAGTGCAGTGTACTAACACAAGTTCTTTGTAAGTGTACTGTTCTCCTACAATGGAAATAAAGTGATAAATCGTGCTTTCACTGCTCTGTTGGAATTCAGGAGGTAGAACTTCCCAAATTCAGATGGTACTGTTTTTTTTTTTCAGAGGTGTACTGAGAAGTTAAATATTTTATTAATGACCTGTCTTTGCATCAGTGGTACATCAAAACCAGTTTGGTGCTTTGTGTGTTCATCTTTAAGCTGTTTGGAAATATTTTTTCCCCATATTAATTTTGTTTTGATCAGAGGCAAATTTAGTTGTACTGAAATCAGTGAAACATTTCCCACTAACTTTAGTGGGATCAGAAATTAGGAGAAGAATGCTGCTGCCTGCTGAAGCTGATCTAAAGCCATGCTGTTGCCGAAGGGGGAAAGTGATGTTCTTGCCTCTATGGACCAATGGTTGTATTTCTGGTTGCATCTTTCATGCAGGCCTAGCGATCATGTGGCTGTGCAGAAAGCAAGGTATCACAGGAAAGAAAAAGGTGATTCATCATCTGATAATTACTAGGGCAAACACTGTCAGCTATTGTTCACATAATACTGATCCCAAGCTGTGAATCAACATCCATGAGATTTAAATTCAATACAGTAAGACTGAAGAACACAAAATGTGCTACTGCTATGGTATTTTATTTCTTGAAAACGAAAGCAAACAGACCAAATCTTACGGAGAAGATATAAAGGTACATTATTACATTTTTCCAATATGAATGCAACTGGAAAAGTCTAAAGAAAATCATGTTTAAAGCATAATAAGAAGAGCGAGATATAGGAAGAAAGCTAGAATGAACTAAAAGTAGTTGTTACCTGACTGAAGGGCTATTTAAATAAGCATTGCAGCGCAGAAGCTTTCAAGCAGAACTAAGGATCATCAACAGGCTTAATGTATTGGTACATCATAAAGTACAGTGCATTAAAGCAATTTAAAAACCCCAAGCATTTTCATTATTACGTAGTCAATGATTTAGATTCTTTTTACATTTTATCCAGTTTTGATTGATGTCAAACATGCAAATATAGTAAACATTTACAGGATCCTCTACAAAATTATTTCCTGTTCTTTTTCTACTACATCTGCTAAAATAGTCTCGCATTCTTGTTCATTGTGTCTTGCTAATTTTTTGTGCCACATCTATTTTTGTGAAATCAAATAAGAAAACAACAATTAAAGAACAGTTTAAAGGTAAGTAGCTTCCTAGTGTGGTGACTGGGGAGGAATGAAAATCTGGTTTTATTCCCATAAATCAAAGGTATCATGCAAATATCTGAAACTTACATCCTTAATTTGCTTTCATATGTTTCAAAATCTCACTCTTACTTTCAGCCAAACATAAACTAAAAATGGTTCCAAATGCATATAGATTCTTTAATTAAAACAGAGTAAATTATTTCTTCTATCTCAGCTAAGTGATGAAAAGCAGACTTTGTAAGGTAAAAGCCAGACTTGGGATTCTGTTGTCCCTGAAACTTCTTTATTTCAAGAATTTTAATAAATTCTTTATTGTTTTCTTCCTGTTGCACTAACACATTCTTTGGTGTTTTCTTTTTTATAGTAGATGTTCATAAGCCCAAATTATATTTCCGTCTAAGGTTTTGGGTTTTTTTGGTGTGCTTTTTTTTTGCAGTTGAAATGTTCTTTTGCTGCTTTTTTAAGCCTGTCTTCCTGCTGTCTTTCTGTAAACTTTCTGTAGTTCAGACTTATTTGTTTAACTGATAAATAGTTTTGCATACAGTTTTGTATTCCCAGTTACACATCTTTTCCCAAGCTGTTTTTGTAATTATTTCAGAAGAAGAAAACAAACTTGAAAAACTCATTAAACAGAGGTAGGACATACAAGACCAGCATGTATTGCCTTCTTTTCACAAGACTTGTGCGATCACATTTGAAATGTTGATCTCAGATTCATCTCAATAGCAAAAAAAAAAAACAAAACAAAACAACCAAAACTAGGAAATTTTCAGAAGAACAGAAAACTGGCAAGGAGATAAGAAGTTAATTTACAGCAACATGTAAAAAACCCACACAAATGAAACTGTTACTGATTATCCTAATTAACAATCTCTTGAGCAATGGAGTGGAGTGGAGTTAGTAAGCTCCCTAAGGTCTGAAACCCAAGGTCTGATGTTTTGTGTTTACAGCTTCAGAGACTAAAATTGTCAGCAAGAAAGTGAATATTGACTGTGTTTATTGCGCTTCTTGGTTATCCCAGTCCCAAAATTTGCCAGATGCTTGTGTGTTCTTCTAAAACAGGTTTAAATATTCAGGATTGAAATATATAAGCTGAGGAAGCCCTACAGCATCAAGAAGGGAACTAGCATGTAGCTCATTCAAATAAACCAAAAGCAAGTATGTTAAACTTAAAAATACAAGATTCAGGCTAATTATTACCATTTAGCTACTGATGCCTACATGGCAACATAAATAATTGCTTTGAACATTTAAAACTAGATAAAGATATGCAGAAATCAGTTATTAACTCTGTATTAGTTGGACGTATTAGGATGACTGATAAAATAGGGGTTTAATCTCTAAAATCTGTGCTGCGTATGTACACATGCAAATGTCTAAAATCTGAAACTGCATATACATTCATGCAAGGGATACCAGAATGTGACCCTATAATTGGTAAGATCCAATTACCTCAATTTGGCAGGACAATCCCAAAGTATTCTATGCTGCATGAGAACTAAGACTATAAGTAATGTATTTATTTTTAAATAAATGAGAAAAAGTAATTTTGCCTGTATTCCTTAATGCTCGTAAATCATTGCGATTTGCTGTGTCAGTCTTCCTTTTTGGTTCTGCCATCTATTTCAGTTCAGTTTAAAGGATGTACATATGGAGAGACTACAAGATTTTCATTCTCTGGAAATTCAAACCTGTCAGCAAAAAAAATTCTGGTGGCTGAGCTTACCCCTTTACATACAGGAAAGTGGCAGTACTTTTAATTAGGCATTATCCCAGTCAAAACTGTGTTCCGTTTATTAATTCAGGGTGTATGGGTTACAACTATTCTTTGTATAAAGATGTATGCTGAGGATTCACTGGAATGAAAGCAAATAATATGTCTGTAGTAACAGTTTACATAGCTGATGCTGTGGACATGAGTAGCTTAGTCAGAGGTTACCTTGTTGTAAGAAAGGGCCAAGAAGTCAGCAGAACTGGTCACCAGTTAGTATACCTGCTGACCAGAGTGCTGGGAGTAAACAGGGAGACCAGAACAAAATTTCAGCTTTATAGTGTTTTTTCTATAAAAAGCTCTTTTTGAGGTCTCAGTTTCATTCTGTTAATTTTTCATATCAAAGCTAAAACTTTCTTCCCCTGCAATTCCTCCATTTCACATCAGTTTGCAGCACAGTGAATTAACTCTTCCAAACCAGGAGTCGATAAAGTCTTGCTTCAGGAGGTGCCTACTCACTGTGATGAATTGTCCTAATAAAATCAGAGACCTTTACAGATGACATTTTCATTTGCAGTAAGTTGAAGATGAGTTTAGCAAACAGCTGCTTTCCACAACAGCCAGGAGGAGTCACTTATTCTTACATCAAGCATAAAGTAGTTATTTTATATGGGGTATTACGAAAGAGCCAAATAATTCTGGATCATTGATCTGTTTGTCTGCTGGGAGGTTGTGAGTGAAAAATCTTTTGCTCTGTTGTTCTTAATTCAGATACCATTACTGCAGAGGTTACTCTGGGATCACTATGAAAGAAATTGATATAATGTCCACAGTGCTGCAAGATACATTTCTTTTCCAAATAAGAATAAATGGAAGTTAACAGGAAGTGGTGTTTAGTAACTTAGAAACCGCACTGTTTTATGGTACAAGACCAATCAAAAGCTGCTATAGAACATGGTTTAAGACCTTGTAGAATTGTACTTAACACTTTAGACATGAACAGGGTAATTACAATGTAATCAGTAATTACTGCCCCTGTCTTATAAAGGATCTATTTGCCCCTATTTTCTTTGACTATCATCTTAAAAGACAGACTAGCTCAATTTTATGTGTGGTATACTTTTTCTGATTTCACAATAATTGCCTGTGATTGTTTAATTTGTCAGTGTGATTAAGATCTTTCCTCATTTACACTTCCAAAGTCCTATTGACTTGATGCAACAGTGATCAATTGTGTAACTATGAAAATTAATGCAGGGTATGATGAAGTAAATAGTATTTACCATAAAAAAATGGAACATAATTTGCCCTTATTTATACACAAGTAATTAAGAGTGCTTTGTAGGAATTTCTACCCTATGTTTTTATATATTTAGAAAAAAAGATTTGTGTCTTTTATAATAATGAGTAAGTAATTGCAGAAGTCTTCGGTGCAGGTGTTTACAGCTGTTTGCCTCTCTCCTGATTTACATGGTGCCAGTTTGCATAATGGAGGAGTCACTTTCCAGCTTGCAACTTTTGGGGGTGCCCAGCTGAAGCCCTTGAATGCACCTGCCTCCCTGGATCACATCACACTCCCGTTACATTCCCTTTCTTCCACTTCTACTGCACTTCGCTACCTGTTGTCTTTTTTTTTTTTTCACCTGAAGTGCAGAAACAACTTAGCTTTCTGATTTTACAACTTTCTTAAAGAATTCACTATGATTCTCTTTATGGTTGAGCATTTCTAAATGCCAATCTGAAACCAGGCCAGAAGGTGTTTTGACCTGATGGGAGCAGTCAGCTGTAGGGTCCTGCACTTGATTTCCCAAACAGCTCTATGTAGCTGTGTTCACAGGTGATCACTGGGACAGTGCATCACCATCGATCCTTCCTCAGGTAGCCTTATGTGGAGCTACATGGAAAATTTCTTTAAATAATGTTTGTTCAGTACAAATTAGAAGCATTTTGTTTTCAAAATCCTCCTTTATTAGTGCATACATCTCTATTTAAAACCAGTAACAAGAAGGGGGGAGGGTCTGCTAAGTAATGGTCACAGCTGGCCAGGAGAGCCTTTGAAAAGGCGTGCACATTTGCAGGCCTGTGCAAATCTGGGAGCAAGGAGGGGGAGGAGGACTGAATCTGTATCTCCTGTCAAAAGGGGAAGAGGTGCACCTGGCTGCTAGATGCACAAGGGAGAGCATCTTAGAGGCCCCTCAAAAATGTGGGTCTTGAGCCTTGTGGGAGAGGGTACAGACTTCTGGGAGACAGAAACGTAAGCAGATACAATGACTTGTGCTGCAGAAAAGGGCTAGACAAGACCTCATAAATGTGTGTGTTGTTTTGCAGTGTGTCTGGAGTGTCTTTCTCTAAGTGCTCTGGATATCCTACATGGCTGAAGAGAGGACTACAGAGCCATCTGAGGCCACTGGAGATAGCTTTTGAGATAGAATGTTCACACCCTCCAGTTTCTCCATGACAGACCTTTATTTACATACCTATGACAGACAACCTGCAGTCTATGCAAAGTATGCTCATTCCCACCACCTGCATTGAGCAATCCTCTGCATGTAAAGTACTTATGTGTTTTACCTGTGTCCACATGATCCAGGTGTGAAAGGATGACCCTCAGTTTACCTCTGAAGTTCAATGGTGTGCTTCCATTCCTTATTTCAATATTGCTATTACTTGAGCAATTTTCATCACAATCTTCACACTAGGTAAAGACCTCAGCACTGCACAGGGATCTCAAGATGAGTTCAGAATTTAAAGGAATTTTATGAAACATCATCAAAATTCTTTTTAAGTCTACATAAATTAATATGCAGAAGGGAAACGGCATGGCACTGTATGTTAAACCATGTTTGTATAATACTGCCCTTTAGCTAACACAGTTACAAAAAGAAGACTTGAGTCACTGCTATGTGTGTAAGGTACCAAAGGACATTTTTGTAGGCACTGTTGAAAAGAAATAAAAATTCATATCACAGTTTTTCTTTATTCTGTGGAAGATGCAATTTATTTTGTAAACAGAAAGCAGCTGTTTGCAGCACTAGGCATTAAACTAGGAACTCTTATCTGTTGACTAAGAGCGTTTAATAAGTTCACAATGTGAGTGCTAATGAATGAGTTGATTTTAATATGTATCATATTTCACTGTAGAAATGTCCTTATGTTGTCTACCCACAATTTTATCCTCACTTGACATCCCCAGTAGTCAAGGCCAAAAATAAACTGAACTGTCCAGACAGATAGAGATCCCTGGGATAGATCTGAGCCAGCTGAGAGGACACAGCTGAGAAAGGGTGATGTGGGAGTCAAAAACAAGGAAGGAGAAGCAAGATCAGTGTTTCATCAGATTTCCTGGCCTCTTGAATTTGCCAGTTCTCCTCCTTGCCAACAGGGGAAGCCTCCTGTTCCTTGCTTCTTCATGCTCATTCCCAGCCCAGCTTTGTGTGGCAAGGCAGCAACACTGTTCCTTAAGGAACAAATTCAAATTCTTTGATCTTTGTATCCTAACTTTGCATTTGCAGGGTAATAAAAAGCAGACAAACATGCATGCACACATTAAAAAACAGCAATGTATTTATAAGTGTAATTGAGCTGTGACTAATTCCTCACATTTCATTACGAACCAATAAAAATCCATTACAGGGCAACAGATGGATCCTACTAGGAGCAAAGAGCCCAGATATCCTCTGTACTGCATGATCTGTAGCCACACACAACTTTGCAAACCATAGGCAAACTCTAACATGGCAATCTGGTAGTATTTCATAGATGCTACACATGTGAAAGTGACAGTGCAAGCTGTAGGAACATTTAGCATCAGAATACCAGCAGACCTTCTAAGTCTTACATACACCTCTTTCTGTGGAGGATAATGGCCTTTCTTCTGTTCCCAAGATAATGAGGAACCTGCTTTACTCTCCTTTGAAACAGCCTCTACAGGGACAGAGGATGGGAATTATCTTCTTGCTAGTGGCATGAGGCAGCATCTCAGATATGGATTACCTTTGAATTATCCATCATACAAATAGGTTGTGAAACCATTGTTCAGTCTCTTGGCAGGTCCCAACCCTGCCTTTGCACAAAGAATGCTGCCACTGATGACAGGTACACATTTTCCCTTCCCTTGTTACCTACCCTGTGCATTTTGGGGGGTTTTAATCCCTCTGGTACAAGGTATGTAACCGCACAGAGCAAGTCCCATTAGAGGGCTGTATCTGCTACTTGTTCAGAGAGCTCAGTTTAACACAGAAGCACCTGCCAGCTATTCCTCCAGAGCCACAACCCATCTGCATGTAGCTCTAAGAAGTTCTTCTGAAATACCCTTCCTGTGCTAAATATACTGATTCCCTGATGGCATCTTGCACCATTTGCTCCTGCCCCCAAATTCGTACCATGGTAGCGCATCCGGTTTTGCTCCTCTAACATTTGGGGAGGCAGGGAAAGGCACAGGGTGGGGGTTGGGGGGGAAGTATTTTTAGTTCCTTTTGTTGCATTTCAGTATGATCGCTTTCTGGTTTCAAAGGAAATGTAACTGAAACCCAGTGTGGGTTTGGAGTAAGGAAGATTTTGCATAAAAATTAACATTTTAAATCAGGGAAACGATTTGTGAATTAAAATACTTTCTTCTTGTGGCTTTGCAGAATCACCTTCCCTTTGCCTTCAGGGTAGCCTGAACAATTTCCAGGTCAAAACAGTATTTGAATTATTATTCTTCCCAAAGAAAACCAGTGGGTGGGTTTCTGTCTAGGAGCTAAACCAGAAACCTGCCCTAGGGTTTAGTTGCACATCAAGTTTGGGAAGCCACTGTCCTGTCCATCCTGCTGGCCTCCACCAATAACAGGCACAAAGTGCCATGTAGTAGACACAGGGATAGCATTATACCAAAGCTGCTGCAATAACTGCTGTCCCACTGGTCATGCTACATAGTCTACAGCAAATACAACTTCATTTTCATAAAGGTGTGATCCACTGCTTTAGACTATCTAACAATGCTAGACAGTATCTTCAGTTTGCTTCAGCCTAGTACAGCCTGAAGGGAAACAGTATATTCAACAAGAAAAGACCCTGCAATCCAATATTCATTGAACCCTAGAAAGGCAATTCTTTTAGTATAATTTCAAAAGCAGAAGAGTAGTTTGGGTTGGTTTTGAACTGTGTACCAGGAAAAATATATTGGAAGAGTTCAGGCTGTGAGTGTTGGTTGGCCTCACCCCACATATGGAAGCGGTATTCGTCCGCCCTTGTTCAAGGTCTGCTCACGCCACCATCTGCAGGGCCCAACAAAAATCCCAGTGATTGCAAATCTAAGAAATAGGAATGGGACTGTGTCTTTGATGTGTTTTCCCTGCACTACACCCCTTTTTGGGGGAGAATGGCTTTCAGCTCCAGTTCCTTCAGCAGCCTGCTGGCAGAGCTGCAATGCAAGCTGTAGCACCGGCATGAAGAAGGGCTGGGAAGCTTCACAAAGGATTGGGAGCAAGCAGCTGTTCTGAAGGTAGGCACCATGTAGGCTGCCTTCCCTGCTGGAAGCACAGATTTGTAAGGCTGGACCCCAAGTTCCTGACCTCATCTCCCAGGGAGCACAGAGCCCTGCAATTTTGGTCCTCTGATGACAAAGGTTTCCATTGAGGTGCCTGCAGGGACCTGTGGTGGTGGTGTGAGAATACCCCAATGTGACCAGACCAATTTTTGAAGTCTATTGCACTTTATTATAGTGAGCCTGGATCAAAACCAGTGCAAAGCCAGGAACAGAAGTTCCCTTTCCTCAGACAAGAGCCATGACAGAGCTCTTCATTCACACAGCCTTTCAAATGCCATGCTACAATCATAAGAAATCCCAAAGGTCAATGATCAGCTAAAGTTATTTCTGAAGACCAGGAAACATGGAGCAGGAATTCCCAGAAAAGAATCATTCAGAAAATAAATACCCTAGTCACTATGGATTTGAGGATTTTCAGTCTCTAGATTATTTACCCTCTTAAATTCTTTGCCAGGTATGTTGCAGATAAGGCATAAAGACTCCCTCCTGATGTGATGTAAGAGGTCTGAGACAAAATAACATTTGAGGCCAAATTCCAAGCTGTGGCTTTGACCAGCAGGCCAGCTTCCTCTATAATCTTGCTGGATTATGGAGAAAAATAAACAGTTCATTTCACCAATAATCTAATAATAGAGAGTTTACATTATATATATATATATTTCTATATACACAGACAAACAAAACATAGAAATGTATGTATATGTATTTCAGGTAATGTTTATAGCCTAATGGAATTTATATAATATATGCATAGTTTATATAACATTTAAGCTCTATATATGCATTTGTTTTCAAAGTCCATTAGTGTGACACTTAGTTTGACACAATGTCTCTCACTGCAGAATTGGTATTTTCTACTTTCCCCCTTCTATTCATTTCTTATCACAACCCACAACAAAGCAGCTTCATCTGAAACTTCTTTTGGCTGACATACATCTATAAATGTGTGGCATTTATTTTCCACATTGCGGCTCACAAAATGTTGCCATGTTATTGCACTCCTTTGTTTCAATTCTCCTCTCAAAGGCTCTCTGCAAGGGTTGTGTAGGAGGTTTTGCAGCAGGGAGGTTTAAAACTGTTTTTTTTTTCTGAATATGATTGTGAAGAGTCTGTCCTTTTCAAGGTCTTGGCCAGCTGCACAGCTGTTTTCCTCTTTTCATTTTCTTTACTTCTGCAGCACTGAATAATAGTCCCTCTCTAGTACTTTATATATAAAATAAATATTTGAATTTCTACCATATCTTTTACTGGGCACTGAGGCATTTTCAGCAATTCTCAGTTTACCAGTATAGTATTTACCAAGTCCCTTAGAGATCAACCAATATAGGGAGCAATCTTGCCACTATTAGGCTCATCACACATCTTTATATTGCACGTAGTCCCCTATATTCAATGTGTGTCTCATAGTTATGGAGTAAATTGGTATCATCAAGGTTGCCCAGAGAGGTGGTAGATGCACTATCCCTGGAGATGTTCAAGGCCAGGGTAGATGTGGTTCTGGGCAACCTGATCTAGTTCAAGATGTCTGCTCACTGCAGGGGAGTTGGACAAGATGACCTTTGAAGGTCCTTTCCAACCCACACTATTCTGTGATTCTATGATTCTATGATTTATATCAAACCGTAGACTTCAGCAGCTATCTCTTGCTCACCTGTGATGCCAACAGCCTTAAGAAGTATTTCCAGGAATGCTGACCAGCCAGCATCAGTACAGCCACCAGTCCCTTGGCAAAAAATTCCCTCCAGTTTTGACCACGGCCATGGAAAGGAACCAATGCCTCCCAGCACCAACAGTCTGCATGGGGTCTTAGCTCATATCAGCAGAGAAAAAGCACTAGACATTGACTTACCACCAACTGTTTTCACCCAGTGTTGTAAAGTAGGTGTTCCACTGGGTTGGCAGCTAGGAGTTTGCTCCCACTCTTCTAACGTATAGGAGCTAAATGGCCCACAAGTGAAAATCCTCATCTGCTTCAAACTGTGCCGGCTCCTTTATTCATGGAGGTCACAAGTATCCTATGCAAAAAAAAAAAAAAAAAAAGCACTGATCTTGTTCCTGTGCACCCCACAAAGCTATTCAGTCATGTGTGACGCTTTTCTCAGCCTGCTCACCCAAGAAACCTACCTACGCCCCAAATCCTTGCAGGATCTGTCCTCAGTTATACTGTGGCACAATGCATTTCACATGGAGACACGGGCAGCCTTAAAGTTTTTGCACACATTGACGTATACATGAAAGAGTGGATGCTTTCCCTAGTTCCAGGCACTTGGACTGTAAACTGATAGAGAACTTGAGTAAACAGAACTTTCTTAGTATGCTAAAAAGTTCAGACTGTGGAAAGAAGACGTTTCTGAGAAACAGATTTTAGTCTTTGAAATAATTAGGCTGAGCTGAACAGATTTTTGGCATTATTTGTAAGCCAGTCATTGTTCAGCCTTTGTACTTAGAAGAGCAATTATGACTCCTTTGGAAACATCCTTAGCCGAACACTTAAAATAATAAAAACACTCCTCCGTAAGACTACATCAACATATGGTTTTTGTAACAACAGCACAAACAAATCACCCACTCATCAAACAGATTTAGGAAAAAGACAGGAACAAACCGAACAAACAAATTTTCTGAATATTACTTATTAGTCCTGATCAATCAGGAGAAAAAATATGTATCTAAATTGAATTCAGGAACTGCCTATGGGGTATAGAATACACATAAGATATACAAAATACAAATAAGCAAAACCATAAATACGACCAAACACTGTAAAGCAAAATTTGTGGATAATATGCTGTGAACTTGCATTTCAAAAATATTGATCTGCTAATGCCCAGCTTTTCGATCTGCTCACTAGTTTACTTTTTAACTGTGTCGATATGTCATGAATAAGGAAGAAAGAGATAAAGTACACATACACAGTTGATCTTTATCAGAACATCCTGCCTGGTTTCACCACCCTCCCAGTAATTCCGGGGTGAAGTCCCTGCTGGACTTCCCTCTGGTAGATGCTGCTACATGGTGACTACATGGGTGTTAACTATTTTGAGATGCAGACCCCTGTCAGCTTTCTGTGTTTCTAGCCAGCTTGGCATAGTTCTGTGGTACATACTGATGACTTGGTATCCCTTCAGAGAAGCGGAGTCCCAGGGCACACCTGTTGAGGCCTTGGGAGCTTAACACCAACACACAAAATATCCTGGCAACATAAGCATCCACACTTTCCAGGAGGCTGGTCCTCGGGCAGTCCTGAAAGCATCCACATCTTTAGAAATATGGAAGTTGAGGTAAATGGACCCTCCTAATCTTACCTTAAGTAACTTACAGTATTGTACATGCACACACACATAAGGCCTCTACATTTTCATAACTTCAGTTTTCTCCCCACTTTTTTGCACCCTTAGGTATTATTCAGCTTTTTCCAGAGCCTGGAAGGTCTGCCCTTCCTTGGATCATGTCTGTCTCTGCTTACTGTTCCTTTTCATGCATATGCTGGACACAGTGCCCTGCAGCTGAATCTCCAAAGCCTCTTCCTCTGCCAGGCAACATACAGCCCAGTTCTCCTGCATGACCTATGTCCATGCAGCACACGTATGGCACCCTGGGGCTGAACACTGAAGAACACACTGGCTGCCAGCAGCAGCCAGTGCACCTTCCACACAACTCCCTGTGACAACTTAAGCCAAACCTCAGTGCACAAGAAAAATGGAGCAAACAAGCTCCACATTCAAAATGGGGTTTGCCATCTGACAAATACCCAGAGTGTGCCTTCAGTATGAAACAGAAGTTAAAAGGGGAACATAAGTATATTCATCCAAGAAGCAATCCTGCCTACATGTACTTCTGTTGGTTTTGCTTGCCCTTTTCCGAGTATGTGTTTTGTAGCTGTAAGAATAGACTAGAAAACTACAAGCTAGTTTTGATCCCAGCTGGAAAGTGGACCAAGCAGATCTTCCACACTACTCCTCCTCCTCTGAGTAACTCTAGATGACACTGAATAAGAACAGCATTAAAACACTGATGGCTGAACCAGAGCCCCTCCAACCACACTCTCACAGTTGCTGCAGCCTGTAGGACTGGTAACAGCATCAGCAAATATACAACAAAAACTTCTGTAGATAGAGCCAGAATGTCTTGCTCATTGTCAATGCAATGCGTCAACAACAAAAAGAGAAACTCGGTTTCCTCCTCTAATCCCTATTCATACCATTTTCAGGTTCAGACTCAGGATTGCTGCTCCTACAGATGTTTAGCTCAGAGTTATATCAAAAAATGCTTCAACAGATGGCACGGTCTCTGTCCTGCCATGTGCTGAAAGCTTTGCATAGTAGTGCTTGGTCTTCCTTAGGAGAGTTTAGCTCCCTGCCAAGTCCAAGGAGAGACCATAAATGCTGGAGATGATCAGTGGTGGTGAGTCAGGGTGGGTGGAATATTTCCACAGAAACAAATGTTAATGAAAACCAGAGGAAAAGGTGAATGCTACCTTGTCTGTGCACAGTTTCATCAGAGGCAATGGCTGCTTTCAATTTTTGTCAAACTGTGTTACTGTTTTATCAGAAATCAAGATTTGAATATTTAAAAACTGGAAACATCAACAGTGTTACTGGAAACCATGCTGTGATATAGTCTAATGTCTTATTATTGAGCTTTAACAGGTAACCAAACAACAGTCTGATCCTTTGGGGAATTTCTCAAGACTTTGTTATAAAGAAATTAAATTTTGACATTGCTGTTGCGAAGTAAGGAAAAAGTTCTGGTGATGAAGTACCATTACTCCATACAAGTGCAACAAGGAATGCCTCTTTGACTTTTAGGGCTGTCTCCCTTGTTGCCAGGGGCCTCAGTCTTTGAAGGAAAACTACCCTTGAAAAACAAATCCAGTTCTAATCTAAGGGCCGCCCACATAAGCCAGTCCTTTGGCCAGAGAAATGTTATTTTGAGATCTGCATCTAGGAAGGGGATACAGCCACAGGGAGCAGGGCAGTTGGCAGCAGTCCCGTGCTCTGGGAGTCTCATGTTTGACTGTGCTGGCATGTTTTCAGTTATCTGGGGGGAAATGTATTTAGTTTTATTTCAGCTAAAACTTGGAAGCAGAGGAACTGTAGGAGGGCTCTTCATGAGCTTGAGGTGAGCTGAGAGCAGCCAGGTGCCTACAATGAGCAGAGCAGTATCTGACTGAAGGCTTTTCCTTGCCAGCAGTGGTGACTCACATGAATTATCTTTTCTCTTTGTATACTCTCTAGTGTTTACTCATTACAATTCTGTATTGTTTTTCATTTCTTGCAAGAAAATGAAAAACATTATTACTACATTTCCCTTCAGTTTAGCATTTTTAACCTTTTCTTTGCATGGGGCTTCACAGACAGAAAAGCCTGAAATTCTTTGGGCTTTTTGGAGCATTGGACACTTCTTCAGGCATTTCTGGAGGGCCCCCAACTTTTTTAGTGTAGTCTATTTCTAAATCCGCCCTGCCCAGTTATTATCCCATTACTGTTAGCTTTGTAAAACCCTGTGCAAAAGTTTTATTCTTCTCTGACTTGTTTATGTGTGCTTGCACTACAGAAACCTAATAGGAACATCTGTTAACTGTGGAAGTGGTACGTATGATTGATTCATCCTCATAGCTTCACTAAAAAAGTATTACACTTCCTTTTCAAGACAGACTGACAGAAGGTCCTTTGTCAGTCCATGTTCTCACTCTCTCCATTACTTTGTTGAGTACTTGAGGGTTGTCTGAGTGACAGTGGCAGGGAACTCCAGAATATCTACGAGATATAACAAGGGAATTGGATATTTGTCTCTTAAAATAAGTTACAATATTGATCATCGTGGCTAAGAGCTGTTTAAATAATTTCTGTAAAAAAATACATTACTACAATTAGTACTATTCTCTTAAATTTTATACTATGGATATACAGTAGACAAAAGGTTACCTCCAAAAAGCTAAAAAACTTTTCTTTTTACTTAAAATAAGACTACAAATTAAGAACACAAACTTTGCAGAACCCTTAAAAACACACAAAAACCTCAAAAAGCCAATTTGCATAAACATGAGAAAAGATTTTAAAAAGAATATGAAAAGAGCTGCATCTCATTGAGACCTATCACATGAAAAAAAGAACCTTCCAGTGCCTTGAAAGAGTTTCTGCTTTTTTAAGACTCTCAATTCCCCTCCTCACCCTTCATTTGCCTAGGTAATCACAAGAAGCCTCAGATTTAGCTCAACATTCCAGTCTTTATTAAGCATTTTGACTGTGCAAGATTAACCTTCGTGAGTCACAGTAGCCATCTCCTACTGCAGTCTGCTCCCACTGCTTAAGTATTAGCTACCTTCTGGAGAGATCCTAAAATAATGAGCTCAGCTTCACCAGACATGTACTACTGCAAAGCCTAGCTCCCCTCTCAGTGCTTGCCCCATGCATGGCATACAGACCATCCAAACACCTTGATGGGATTTATACAATAGCATGAGGTCACGCACTCCAAGTCTAACAACAGATCAGAGTTGAGATCAAAAGACTAATGGATAATCGGCTTGCATTATTAACAATGTTGTAAATAAAACTGAAGAGGAAAGATCAATCTCCTTCCTTAATATTGTATTTCCGTACTTTTCCAGGCTAGGGTCATGGGAATGTGTCCTGCCACAACCTGACCTGACACTAACCATTGGTTTTCTTTTCTAAGTAAAATGCAGGTGCTGTGGATCCAGTGCATCTTGCTTGGGTGAAGTCTTTGGTTCTTACCTGTTTAAAAACCTCTCACAGCACACTTAATGTAATATTTTTCTTTTTGAAACTATTAGTTTAATCCTTCAGCAAGGGACCATTTAAACTCTTGTTAGCTAACCCAGGAAACTAATAAATCCCTTCCTGTGCCTGAGAAGACTTTTCTCTGTCATTTTCCAGCCTACTGAGCTTTGAATAATGGCATATCCAGTCAAGTTTTTGAAAAGCAATCATCCACTACATCCAATGTTTATTGCCAGGTTATTCAAACTGTACTTTCTAGGTTTAATCTGCTGATAATGTATCTTTCACTCACATATGACCTAGTGTAGATGGCCTGCAGTGTAACTTGCCTTTAGGTTTTATAATTAACCACACAAGACAGTTAAAAATGCAAGCATGTTTGTCCCAGCTTGGAAATGTGGTCAGTAGCACAAAGGAGCTATTACTATTGGAGTCACGCAGGCGTTTGAAGTTTAGGGGGGCTCTCTGCTGCTTTTTGCTTTTTTAGACTGCTTATCGAGTTGGGTTATTTTAGTATTTGTAAGATAAGTATGCCATGTACGTTCTCTTGCAAGCTGTAGCAGTGGACTTGCTTGTCATAGGTATGTGGTCAGATGGTGGATGCATAGTCTGAACTTGTAGCTAGGGCTTACAGAGTGAAGAAAGCAATATTTCTGCGCAGTCATTGTGTTTCTAAAGAGCCTTTAAGAACGACGCAAAAACGTGGCCTCAGTTTAAATTGCTTACCTTTCCTTGAAAAATTTGTCCCCGTGGATAGCTTAACCAAGGCACTTATGTGCACTTAGTTTGAATGGGTTTGGAGGATTCTATACCCATTATACCATTGTACCAGAGGGGCTGGTCAAAAGCTCTCCAAGATAGTCTGGATCTCTGGACCCCCTAAGTTTGCTGTCTCTGCACAGGTTGTGAAGTTTGCAAGAAGAAATCAATCCTGATGGCATTTTTCTGTGCTGGCATTGAGCCAATCCCATAGGCAGTGTTTGCAGACCCCATGCAGCTGTAAGGCACCTTAACAGCCATTCAGAGGCAGCTGAAGAGATGGCTGGGCTAACTACAATGGCTGTGGTTGCTAGAGACCTACTGCACTGTACACAATTGGTACTCTGTTAGGAAATGTCTTTTGTGTTAGGAAGTGGGTGCATTTTGATCCCAGAAGAGAGATACCAGGGTCCCACAACCTGCCAAAAGGTCTTTCTCTGGCTTTTTCCCCAAATCCTTCTTTTCACCTTGTCACGCTGCCCTGACTCCGCAAGGGGGTGCAAAAGGAGACAAGGCTACCTGGTGTATTTGCATGGTACACCCAGGTGGGATCCAAAACAAGTGCAAGGCCAGTCTTGTCAAAAATGCTGTAAAGGCTTGTGGACCAGGTGATGTGTGAATGCACTTGTTGAGGTATGCGGGTATCCTGAGGGTACAGCACCATGGGGTATGTCTGGGAGAAGGGTGCAGACATGGTCATTTGTACCACTAAGGAGAGTGAGCCCCAATATCAAAGGGACCTCAAGACAGTGGCATTAAGTTTGGAGTTGAAGTTGGACTAACAACTGCATGTGAGATGCAGAAACAACCTAACAGATGGGTCACAAGGCAACACTTGAACTTCGGGCCAAATTCAGTACCCAGCATTTTGTCAGTGCACACCTACATATTTTAAGACAAAATCAATTCAACAAGCACACCACCATTTTCTAGTTTTAATCTCTCAGTTGATGCAAAAAGAAGTTGCATGTAGAATATAATGCAATCTCTAATATTAATTGTCAAAAAATACTGATGATAGCTCTCCACTCTGAAGGGAAATTAATGTAATTGCCTGTACAGATGTGAGGAAAGTCATCTGAGAAGTGCTGTTGCATGATCATTTAAAAATAGTGAATCCAAATATTAAGAATTTGGGCAACAGAAAGTAGAAAATAGCCAGCAGGCTCATGCAATCCAAGCACAACTTTCTAGCTGTTTCCCTTACCTCACTGTCATCTGACTTGGAAATCTTGTACAGACTTAAAACTGTCTCTATCAGGCATGGGATAAGAAATTTCAAAGCCCTGACTGAGATAATGTGAGTCCAGGTGGATATATTGACAATCCAGAAAATCCCTTCTCTGTATTCTCTCTCTACAGCCTCACCTACACAATGAATAAAAGAAATTAAAGGCTGCTGAGACAGAAGAGTAAACAGAAGTAAAAAATTATGTTCTGGGATCTCCCCAAAAGAAAGAAATGGAGCCGCTGAAAGCCAGCCATGCAACCCCACTTCAGGGTACAGCAACCCGGTGTTGCACATGTGTATGCTCAGGTATAAACCCAGACTGACAACAACCAGGAAGACACAAAATGTCTAGATAACAAGAACCTTTTCTAGAGATACCAATGATGAGTTAGCTGGGCTGCCTTTGGTCAGCATTGGCATCATGAAGGAAGCCAGCAAGGCAGCTGTTAATACTAGCATGCTTTCTTCTACTGTTCATTGTAAGGACTGCATAACATACTCCAAGTTCTTTATTTTTTTTAACAAACTGCTAGTGTGAGAAACATTATTGTAATTCATTTAGCAATAAAAGTCAACAAGCTTTTCTTTATTGGTTGGGAAATGAAAAGGAAGAATTATTTATGCTTAAACATGAAAACTCCAGAGATGTTAGGTATTGGTCACAACAACTTGTAAGAAACAAATGTGTGTTCAATTCATTGAAAATCTTAAGAAAAATAACATATTACCAAGTTTTTTTCTGGCATGCTATCACCTGCAAATGTTTGTAATAAAAATCAGTCAAAAAACAAGTCACTATTTTATATGCTAACTTCAAATTTAATACGCTAACTTCATTCTTGGGGCTGATTTAAGAAGTACCTTCATGTAGAACATTTTTTTTTTTTTTGTATGGCTGTTAAAGTTGGTGTGATTAAGGGGTTAATTAGAATCCTAAATGTGTAGTTTGCATGTAGCAAGATACATCTCACTCCATAAAAACAGCTTTATGATATAGGAAAAAAGTAGGATTTTTTCAATGATTGCCTGTCTTGTGTATTTGCATCAGTAGAGTTCAAATGAGATTTTAAACATGTTAAAACAATCCATTTCCAATTTCATTATTTATGATAATTGAACTGTCTTCCTTGATGCTCATATTGCCACATTTCTGAAGCTGTACTTACTGTGTCGGTTATCTCTACAGTATGGCTACAAAGGCTGTATGGAGCTTCACACAATAAAAACAAAACAAAAGCTGTAAAATACAACTGTGTGGCTCTTAGCCTACCAAAACCCAACTGTGGCATTGAGGTAGGGAGTAAACCGGTGTTGTGCAATTCCAAATTTCATCTTTTTAAATGTTGCACAGTTCACATTTACGTTAACCTGGTTATTTGATGGGCCTCACACTTCTGGTTTTTTGGTGTTTTTTTTTTTTTTTTTTTTTTTCTGGTTATTAGTTTTTATGGAACCTGGAATACACATGGTAATGTGATGCTTGTGTTCGAATGTACCATGTGTGGTACACTAGTGGCATGCAGTTCGTTGTCCAGCCATGGCACCCCTTACCTTCTCATCCACATCATGAGTTATTCTGAGCCTGTCTGAGGACCTTACACACATAAGGGTGAAGAAGTCTTCTACCGCAGGCGCAAGAAGCCCCAGGGCCACCACTCCCACAGTGACTGGGTGAGCAACGCATGCTTCTGGCCTGCAACCCCCCAGAGCCAAGGGGACGGCAGTCCGGCCCTGACCCACTGACCGCACAGACACCGAGCCCGTGAGGGGAGGGAGCCGGAATGCCCCCAGCCAAAATGGCCGCCTTCCTTCTCTCCCACAGACCCCGCTGTTTGCGACATCACCCTCCACCTCACGACAGCCCCAGAGCGCTCCCCGCGCTCTCGCTGGGGGAGGAGCGGCTGGCGCCTGCGCTCTGCGTCCCCGCGCCGCAGAGGGGGCGGGGCCTCCGCGGCGCTGGTTGGGCATAGAGCTGCGCATCCGCCGGTAGCGCAGAGTGGCTTTTGGGGGTGGAGCGAGGCGGTGCCAGGCCCGGCTCCCCTGTCAACACCGGCCAACATGGCGGCGCGGAGGCCCCGCTCCGCCGCAGGTCAGTGAGCTCCCCGTGGGCTCGGGCGCGTCCGCAGTGACGCGTCCCGCCCCTTCCCCTTACGGGAAAGAGGGGTAGGAGGAGGGGGCATCCCGGTCCCCTGCCGGTGCCGGCCCATGGGGGCGGGGGAGGGATGGCCGGGCTCTGCTCCTCCCCCGTACGTCCCTCCTGCTGTCGTTGAGGGAGGCCGCGTTTGGCGCCTCGCCGTTGGTCCGTCTCCGGCCGGGATCGAGTGGTGGCTGCATCGTTATATGTGGCTCCGTGTCTCCCCCCTGGGCTCCTCAGACCCCTCCCGGGTATCACGGGGACCCCAGAGGCTGCAGAACCGGGCCTACGGGGCCCGCTAGGGAGCCTCGGAGCGGTATCCATCGCCTCTGTCAGCTCCTCGACTTTTGACGTGCAGCTCTTTAGGTGTATTTGGTATGATCTTGCCGTGGAACCCCGCTCTGCGCAAGCACAGTTTCGTGTGCATAATACTGTCCTCTAAGGAACGGCGTGTTTTCTGTCAGTTGAGAGTTATGTGGGTCACGGAATGGTTTGGGTCATCCAGTTTCAAGCCCCCCTGCCATGGGCAGGGACACTTTCCACTAGATCACGTTGCTAGAAGCCTCATCCAGCATGGCCTTGAACATTGTTTGGGATGGAGCAGCCACAGTTTCTCTGAGCAGCCTGTTCCAGTGTCTCATCACTCTCATAGTGAAGAATTTCTACCTAATATATAAGTCTTTTCTACACAACATGTTGTGCTTGAGTTTTGAGTTGAATGATATTAATTTAGGGGCACCGTTAACTAACAGTCTGTGGCACCGTTTTTATATTCTCCATTTAAAGGAGTTAAAGATTCTGCTGTCATTACCTCTGTCGGAAAGAAAGAACATCCAGTAACAGCTTTTTAGGACTCTGGGAGTTGCTTTTTATGTTCTTGTACTCAAGGATGCTTAGGTGCTGAAATAACAAAATGTTTATATCTGCAGTTTTATTTGATTAATTGTAGGCAGTAATTTAATTTGTCTTCCTCTCTGGAGTGTCCAGGCATCATTGCCAAACTTGTATTCCACCTTATGTATGTTTAGCCAATACTGGCTTTAATTCATGTGTGCATAACCATGGAACTGTGATTTAAGGCATTTTTCATCTAGCAGTTTAAAACCGTATCTTCCATTTGATGTTTGAGTACTCCTGGTGTTTTGAATCTCTAATTTGAAGTTTTAGGATACCTGTTTTGAAAATGTTGACAGAATTGTACTTCATATATGGAACTCGGTAGAAGTCCCATCTTCATCTATTTTGCTTATTATGGAAAAGGAACACAACAGACTGTTTTTGGCTTATTAGTGTATGCTAAGGTTTGACCCTCTGAGGAAAATACTAGCCAGAAGTTTTCAGTGTCTCAGGGTTTAGGTCTAGCCAGAAGAAACATATGTACTTTCTCATAAGTTGGACATGTTTCATATTGCTAAAGATCATCAAAGCAGTTGCAGTAGGTGAGATGAAAGACCTGCATTCTGTGCCTGAAGGCCATCAGCTGCAGGATAGAATCATAGAATAGTCAGGGCTGGAAGGGACCTTAAGATCATCTAATTTCAAACCCCCTGCCATAGGCAGGAACACCACACACTAAACTGTGGAGATAAGAAATGCCGGGTAAACATGTACTAATACCTTCTCAGAGTGTTTTCAATGATATTCAGCCTAGGACTTCATTAGCTGTGGCAGTTGCCTTTTGTGTCTGACAGCCCTTGCTGGACCTTTCTTTTTTTCCCTCCTTTAATATTTTATGTTGTTATTTGGAGTCTGTATCAGCTTTTGGTATCTACAGCATCCTGCAGTAAGCTGTTCTGCAGTTTAACCAGGGCTTTTGGAGGGTGGGGGTTGAAGGAGAGGTGAGAAAGACTGCCTTTTTTTAACCTTGAACAGGCTACCTCGTAGTTTCATTGATAGCTTTTAGCTCCTGTACTTGAACAGGGAGGAGATTCCTGTTCAACTTTTCACCTTTGAACACTTAATACCAAAACCGGTTCTGTTGATGTTTGGGAACTTTACATAGTTTGTTAATTTACTCTGTAACTGAGAAAAATAATTTTTTTTTTTTTTTTTTTTAAGAGCATGACAGTGATGACGATTCCTATGAAGTGTTGGATTTAACAGAGTATGCGCGGCGTCACCATTGGTGGAATCGTGTGTTTGGCCGGAATTCAGGACCAATTGTGGAAAAATACTCTGTAGCTACCCAGATTGTCATGGGCGGTGTGACTGGCTGGTAAGGCAGCATCACTTTTCATAACTGTCCCAACCCTTTTACTGTGTTAGAAGATCCTTTCCAAGGCTATTTGAAGCATATGTATATTTATCTTCTCTACTGGGATTTCCTTTATCATTGATCAAGATTATTCATGTGTGAACAATTTCTTAACTGGTTACTCTGACTCATCATTCTAAAGTGTTTTTGTAGTGTTGGTAAAATGCCAGTTATCCAAGGGAGCGCCTACCAGTTACTGTGGAAGGGATATGGGGAAATGTCAGAGCTCTGAAAGTACAAGAAATAAACGGAAAATTACTGCATTTAGCTTTTGCATGTATGAAAAAGCTTATTTCCTAACTAGTATAGATTTAGAAACCTCATTATGATACTATAGCTAAGACATTTTATAGGTAAAAAACTAAGGAAAAAGAATGTGGGTGAATATAGTTTGTTTAAAGGCCCCATTTCATAGTATTTTTTTTTTCTCTCTAAATTCAGCTGGAGCCATTTTGAACGAATTAACAGTCTGCTGCTCTCATTTAACTGAAGAGAGATGCCACAGTATAGTCATGCTAAAATAACTCTTGGTGAAAGCCAGACAGTAAAGATATGAACTTAAACTGGAATCCATAAAAACTGGGTTATTGAAGGATTTGGAATCTATATATTTCAGCATCTGTAGATGCGTATACCTCTGTATGTATTCGTGTATATAAATATGAATTCACTATGCATATGTAGGGGGGAAAACATTTCTCTCTTTGTGTGGGCTGGTGTGGGGCATGGGTCAGATCCTACCAGAGTTGCCTATAGAAGTCGTGGAACCATCATCCCTGAAAACGTTCATCACTTTCCCGAGTTCAGTCAGGAATCCTGATCAACCTGATTTAGTTTGGAGGTTGAATCAGACTTTGCAGCTGACCCAGTTTTGGGAAGGCAGCTGTACAAGGTGACCTCCAGAGGTCCTTTCCTGCGCAAACTATTCCATGATATTGATGTCTGTGCTGTTCTCTATTTGATGTGAAAGTGTTTGGAGACTGCGAACATGATAATGAATTTTCTTCTTGTCTTGATCCATTAAAAATAGACTAAGGCCATGTCTCAGTAGAGGGCCCTTGCTGATTTTAGCTCTTGTGGAAGCGTTATAACTTCTTTTTACCTAAAATATTTAAGTTAGGGGTTCTGTAGTTAATATAAATGATGGTATAATATATTTACCTTTCATTTGGGAACAGTTATAATGCCACCTTAATATTTTTACATTGTGCTTTAACAATACGTTATGTTTAGTAGCAGCATATAGCTTCTGTGTAAAGACAAGGTCTGGCCATCTCAAGCTAACTTTAAAGGGACCATGAGACAGACCTGAACTAGCAACTGTTACTGACATTGTCTTGTGTTAGACTAATTAAAAACTGTTTTTATTAAATATTCTGATTTTGAAATTTAGAGATGTGAAATTATATATTTGCTTTGTTAAATATCAAAATAGTAATAGTTGTAGTTGGTAATATTGGAGTATGGCATTGTTCAGCAGCCAACTTCACTGGACTGGTTGTTGTTTTTTTCTGTTTTGTTCTCCTAAGGTGTGCGGGATTTTTGTTCCAGAAAGTCGGAAAGCTTGCAGCAACTGCAGTAGGTGGTGGCTTTCTTCTGCTTCAAGTATGTAGTATTTCGTGCTTTGTAAGTTGGCAAATATTATTTACTAAACAATAGGAAAAACACAGCTGTTGGGCAAAATTTTAATTGGGTAGGCTTCTTATCTCCTTTATCTTTTTAGGCTTGCTAGTCAAAAACTTCTGTTTCAGCTGGAATATTGTTTACAAATGAGACATTTGTGAAAAATCAGTGGTAAATCAGAACGTAATCTATTCTGTAAAATAGTTTGTAGTCAGCCAAAAGAAGCCTCTGTGCAGAAACTGAGATGCCGTGTGTGATTCAGTATTGCCAGATTAGAGGGACTGCCTGTAAACCTATGGGAGATCAAGTAATTTAAGATGTGTTTATTTTAAATAGATAAGAAAATTTTGTTGGTGCTTTAGAAGGAGTAGGTTTTTTTGCAGTTGCTTGGAAGGCTTGCTCTGGTCCTGTTTTGAAGCCCTATTTTTCTCTTTTCTCCCCATGCTGTATTTACTAGTTTTATGTGTTGAGCCTCTGAAGCTTTGCTGATTTCTGATAGCTTCATTGCATTCCTCTGCTCAATTATGTTTCAAGTCCAAAACTCTTCAATGATGTTACCTGTCATGACCATTTACATTTTTCATCAGATACTGTGGTTAGGGAGGACATATTTCCAAAAGGGCTGCAAATTAGATGATGAAACTTTAAGTGAAGGAGAATTTCATTTATCCTTCTGTAAGATGCAAAGTAATTGTTAATGTTTTTTACTGGCATTTTTCATGTCTTAATACCTGTAAGCCTGTCCCTTTTCCTCACATCATTCTAGAGAAAATAAACTGGTGCTTGCTTAGGTTCACTAACACACATTTTTTGAGAAAGGATGTTAAAAGATACGTATTAATTCTTTCCAACATCACCCTGGAGGATTTCTGAAAGGCATACCCACTTTTAGTTACTCCTTTGATTGTAATGGCTCTTGCAGTCAACCATTGATCAAGAAGGCTTGGGTAGTACCTCTGAGTGCTGCTGTGCAATGCACCTAGGTGTCACAGGTGTTTGAAGAACTCTTACTTCCTTCATGATGGTGTTTTCTACTGGTTCATTTTTTTAAAACCACATGCTAAACATATAACTGAACTGCAGCATTCTACATTAGTATGCATGCTCTTGGAGCCATTTGGTTTAAGTTTTTTTAAACAAATATAAAGTGTATTTTATTTTGAATTACAAAAAAGCAAGCATCAACAGCAATGTAAAAACTCAAGGAAAAATAGTCTTGATATGAAGTTTTGTAGTATTGGCATTAATTCTACTTCACCATTGTGCACTGATGACCTTTTTAAATCTCCTGGAAATCATTGGTTATTTGGCTTCTGTCTAAACGTAGGGATGGATTTTACAACAGTGTTGAATCTGAAATGTTTTAGACTTACCCAGATAAAAAATTTTGCAAAATGTGCTATGTCAGCAAATGAATCAATGTGGTGGAGAACTCTGGACTTTTTTTAACTTAGAATGTGTATTTCTGGGTCATGAGGGAAGAAGTAAATCTTTGTATGTATTTATATAGTTAATATAATACACAACTATATATGCAGCGGCTCTGGAAGATCTGAATCACTCTTAGCATTTTTTAAGCCACTGGTGTTAATTATTTTCATGGCAATTCTCATGTAAATATGACTGAAGAGCCTATGGAACAGAGGCCTGGCATCCAGTGGTAGCAGGCAGAATGTTGTCTGCAGGTGCCTTCTTCAGTACTTCTGACTACAGGAACTAGAAGGTTAAAACTAAGGCCTATAAAAAAGAAAATTGCTTAAAATACATTATTTATGCTATATTCTTTGCTTCTTGAGCTGTAAAGTTTGAGGAGCTTTCCTGTACACAAAATAGATTTGCCATGTGTTTGAGTGTGTGACTTCTTAGTCCATCTCATTTACAGTGTATCTGGAAAGGAATATTGTCCAAGAGGAAAAATGAGTCGTATATTTTGATTGAGTTGTCTATGTCTTTAATTAAGTAGGATCAGATTCTGTTGGAAAGGAATGAAATAAATGTCTTGGTCTTCCTTTTTGATTCAAAACGTTTTGCATTTTAAAGCTGAGTCATAAATTCTGTAGTGTAATTACATTTCTGTAGTCTCTAATTTTTTCATTTAAAGATCACACATCGTGATTTTAATTTCCCTATGAATACATGTTCAGCGTTTCCCCTAAGTGGGCAGAGGAGTATTTCAGCACATGACTAGAAAGTTTTTTGTCTGTAAATTTCTCTGAAGTTGCAGATCCCATTTCAACTGGTGATTGCAATACTGACAATTAAGCGCTAAAGAAGAGCTAGAGAAGGGAAGATTCTCAGCTACAGCCTATTCAGTGAAACATTTCAGTTCTCAAAATGAAAAAAAAAAAGGCATTTTTTCTTCAACATGTGATGACTTCATCTCAAGAAATGTAGTAGGAAACTGAAAGCAATGCATTTCTGGAGTGTCAGTTTGTATGAGAAGGAAAAAAGATTTTTTTCCGATTTTTGTAAGTGCTATAAAGTTTTTCAGTCTTAATACAGATGAAATGAAAAGTAGTCTGAGGACCAGAAAAAAAAAATGGTATTATGAATTTGCACTGTTTTTGAAAATTAAGATTAGTTATCACATCTTCTATTTTTGAGCTGGGTATTTCATCAGCTTATTTGATCTGTTAACTGTCTTTTTTTATTGAAGTAGATGTAGCTCTTCAGACATGTTGATGTAAGACCAATAGCCGTGCACTACATGGAGGAAATTGTAATTAATTTCTCAGAAGTGAGGGATTTTCCTTGTATAACTTACTTCATAGAGCACAGTTTGGTGAAATCCCAAAGAGTAAGGAAGTATGGGCTCATATGGTTCTGCTATAATGAATTAGCTAAAACCAGTTGCTAGTAATGAGTGCCTGTTCTCCCTGTGGTTTTAAACTTCTTTATTTTTAATAATAGTTTCATTGATTTTTTGTTCTGCAGTCAGCATGCAAATTGTAGGTTTTCCCATTGTGTGTTGACTGTTAGTTAACCATAAATTAATATTTTTGTTTGGCTGTTTCTGCTTTCATGATACATTTTGCCTTATCCCATTGATACGCTATTGGTGAACTCAGTTCTTCCTTAAATTATTTTCTAACTTATGAAAAGTAAATCATTAATAAACTGTTGAGACATCCGTAGCTATGTTTTGTACAGGTGTTTGTTCATACCATGCTGTGATGATGATCTGGCCTCTCAGTCACACTGAGGAGAGAAAAATGTGCTTCTGAGGGTAGTGACCTCCTAAGAAAGAGTTATACTCATTTTTGCATTGAATATCCCATTAGACAGTTGATGTGTGCATGCTTTGAGGGAACATTTAATTGAATGCCAAAACAAGTGGTAGTTGGAAAGTTAGCCTTTTATTTCTGGCAGATTTTGACATGAAATGGAGGGGCATGTGTTTTTTGCCTTTGGAGTAGTTCGCCAGCAGATGATGGCTGAAGATACTGCCTTTACTATTTAACAATTTTTCCTGGGTTCGACAGTAGCAGTCATATTTCTCCTTAGTATTTGGTGCAGTGCTGTGTTTTTGACTTTCAGCCTGGGAAAAATGCTGATAACACCAGTGTTTTTAGTTGTTGCTAAGTAATGATTACTCCAAATAAGGACTTTCTCCGGGAGGATGGGAAGCTGGGAGGAAAAAGAGCCATGACACCTGACATAAACTAGCCAAAGGGGTGTTCCATACCACAGCACATCATGCCTTGTGTATAAACTGGGGGTAGTTAACACAGAAGGGTTAGGTCACTGGTCGGGTTGGGCTGGATATCAGTCGGCTGGTGGTGAGCGGTTGTATTCTCTTCCTTATCATTATTATTATTGGTGGTAGCAGCAGTGGTTTGTGTTACACTTTAGTTACTGGACTGTTCTTATCTCAACCCGGGGAAGTTACATTCTTTTGATTCTCCTCCCCATTCTTCCAGGAGCAGGGGGAGGAAGAAAAGTGTGAGTGAGCCAGCGGCTGTGTGGTTCTGAGTTACTGGCTGGGCTTAAACCACGGCAGTCTTACAAAAAAGTATTGTATTATTTCTCAGTCCCTCCTTATCTTTGTACTTTGAAGTAGAGACTTGTCAGATCAGTTCTGAAAACTGGTTGAGTGTGATGGGGATTGCTACCAGTCTAAAAAACAGAAAATACCTTAAAAGCATATATGGCTTCTGTGCAAGCAGTTGAACACAGGGAGCTCACACTTACCTTCTGGATTTGTTGAGCTATTCGATATTGAAAGATTTTGTCTTTGACAAAATTAAAAGTCTTTTGTCCCATCTTGTCATATAAATTTTTACTCTGAAACATTTGTTACTCATTACTCTTAATGAGGTCTTCCCCTTTAGATTCTTTGTGTTCTTCGATTTGTGTAGAGAAAGATGTACATATTTCCAGTATTCCTGCACTGATGTACTTTTTTAGGAGCTTTGTTTTGAATTCAGACAAAATCTGTCTGACACTTGTTTCATTGTAGGTTTTTTTCAGTATCATGAAATTCTAATTTGTGGTGAAATATGTTGCTTAAGTATTGTGGCTGTTTGTAAAATAAGATAATCTACTTCCAGTTATTTGGTAGAAAAAAATATGTGAAAGTCAAAATTCAATGCCTGTAAACAATGTGAAACATTCCTTTTTTATGCCAAACCTAATAAATTGCATAATTAAATATATCTTATGTTTATATATTAGGAAATATATTATTATTTCTATTATAGAATCATAGAATAGTTAGGGTTGGAAGGGACCTTAAGATCATCTAGTTCCAACCCCCCTGCTCTGGGTAGGGACACCCTACTATTATTTATATATTATCAAATATATAGTATTATTTAGAATTCCACAGAATTTCATTATGTGTGACTTGTATTGACCAATTGTACCATTTACATAGAACTCTGTGACATAATTTTCACATGAATTTGCCAAACATGACCTGAAGGAGGACCTGACACATCTCACTCATCATAAAGAGTGTTTTGTGTAACAGTCATTTATCTGTAGTTAGCAGTGTGTATCTGTTTGTCTTAGTAGTTAAAATAAGCAGTAATCTTCGAATTTATCCCCCTTCCACTCTTTTTTTTTTTTTTTAATTAATGAGTGTTTAGCTGTTCTCTAAAGCAAGTATAAATGCCTGATTTGGTACTCTTCTTAAGGTATGCTCTTATTTAAACATGCATTTCTTCTGTAACTTGACTTAAGAAAATTGGTGGGACTGTCAGTGTTGACAGAATATCTCTTTGTTCCCAGATCAAATAAGGCAAAAGGATGATGCTTAACTGTACAAAAAGTGTCATGGATGTTGTTTCAACACTTTGGGAGTATTTGTGTGAATTGGCATGAGGAATCCCTCAAAGGTTATCCATTTTGCTGTTACAGAACTTGTGCTGTTCACAGGCCATGCTTTTTTCCTACTTGCTGGCTTTGTTTTGTTAGAAAGTATGAGATTCCTCTTGCCTGAAATACTTTTTCTTGTTGGACAGTTTAAATGATGTAGGATAAAATAATATAGTTGTTATCTTGGGATGAGTCTGATTAGCCCCAGGTAGTGGGTTGCAAGTAAGAATTCCACAGTTCTGAAAGAAGCTGAAACGAAACTTCTTTCATTGCTGTCCTGTGAAAACACCTTTCTTACAATTAAAGTTACAGTAAATGTTGAAGGAAAAACATTGTTAAAGTTTTTATAACTAGAGAGAACTGGCAACAAGAGAGTTTAGTGAAGTTTGCCACTGCTTGTTCTAATTTGAATTGTTGTTACTGTGGAAAATGTTACTATGGAAAATATTACTGTTTGAAGCAGAGTACCTGCTGTAATTGGAACAATATTTAAAAAACCTTTGTAGACACTAAGATACTGTATTTGGACTCATTAAATGCTAACTACAACTGTACTAAATACCTTTTATTTTCCCAGATTGCTAGTCATAGTGGATATGTACAAGTTGACTGGAAGAGAGTTGAAAAGGATGTAAACAAAGCAAAAAAGCAGTTAAAAAAGCGTGCAAATAAGGCAGCACCTGAAATCAATACTCTAATTGAAGAGGTGAGTAGGAGGTGAAAACCTTTTTTCCACCAGCCAATTTTTCTTACCTTCTGCTGCAGGTGTTGATTAATTGAAATTGCAGGTGCAAAACTGGAAGGCAACAGAGATGGTCTGGCTTTATTAAAAGTTAACTTAGTTTTCTGTTTTGTTCATTTGTAAAAATGACACAAAGACCTCAAAGCATTTCCACAGCTGATACAGCTTAGGGACTGCCATTGGCTTTCCTACTTAGTCCCTCTGGAGTCTGGGCTAGTAAGAAAGCCAGTAAGGTCATGACATGGTGAAAAGTTGAGGGTGTTGTGGCTAAAACATGGCAGCTACAAAGACAAAAACCACATCATCTTAGACTGCTGATAACAGAATTACTTGGTTGGAAAAGACTGACCTTTCTTTCTAGAGAAAAGCTCTAACTACTTTGTAAGTAGAGTTGTGGTTTTTAATCTCGTTTCTATACAGTTCAAAGAATATCTGTCTTCAGAATCTGTCAGTTACATACTATGTTGAAAAGATAGCATCTCTGATACTGATCAGTGTCACTGGTATTATTTTGTTCTGTCATTTGAAGAATTTAATCATTTTATATTTTTTTTATCTTTTTTTAGGAATAGTGTGCTTAGCCTGTTTTAACCTATTTTCACATTTCATACAAGTGATCCAAGTTTCTTTCTCAGTAACTGTAAATCCTGACTTAGAATATGCTACAGACAATGTAACAGGAGTCATGCTAGCACTCTGTAATTAAGATTTCCAACATCTCAGGTTTAAACTGTATGGTGTTCAAGAGAGGTGGGTTTTATTGTTGAGTGTACCCTAAGTAGCTTAACCGGTCCTTCTCCATCCCCCTGCAGAAGTCGGTGGAACAGGATGGAGATCTTCTATTTTTTCCCTGACCTCACATTATATTGCTCTCTTCTAATTTCATATTATTAGTCAATCTGAAGTGTTTGAAGTGGAGGATACATGAAATGGCCCATGTTTCATATAATGTGTTACATTCTTGTGCTGTTACTTCATGAAATATTTTACACAAATGTTGTCATACATAAGTGTGTTTCATAGGATCAGGTTGTTAGGAAGCTGGCTCATAATCGAGTGAGGTGTGTTTCTTTTCCAAGGATCTAGTCTTCCATGAAAGACTAGATTGAAATGAAGTCACAGTTAAAATGGATCAAAATGGAAATCATGGTGGTGCTCATGCTTTTTTTGCCAAGGGAGTTTGCAAAACATCTGTCTCGTTTTAATCAAAACAAGAGTGGTATTGGCATGAAATTGCTATGACAATTCCTCTGTATTTTGACTTTCAAAATGCTAGCTGTATATTAAATATATTGTTAAAGACAGATGAGAGTCTGTTTGCACTCCATTGCTGCCAGCAGTTGCCACCAAGCTGTGTATGTTTTTAAACACATTGTTTCCCTAACCCTTTCCCCCCAATCCCTCTCCAGTTTCAGTATTTTAATTAACTTGGTTATTGACAGATATTATTTTTCTTTTCAGTCAACAGAATTTCTCAAACAGAACATTGTGGTGTCCAGTGGGTTTGTTGGAGGCTTTTTGTTGGGCCTGGCATCGTAAGGACCTGAATCATCTCTTCCTGGTGGCATTGATGTTGGTGAAGAACAATTACAGTGACATGCTCTCTTAAAGCAGAGGGGGTCACTGGGCCTTCTGGTGCAAGATGAGTGGACTAGCTAGACAACGTGGAAGCTTTTACATTTCAGGCTTTTGCCTCTTGAAGCTTGGCAAAACTAGGAGTTGCTGAAAAACTCTGCAGTGTGCTCATTAAACCATTTCTGGGCAAAACTGGTTCATCTTCATCATGACTCTTTTTATCTATGACCTTTCAAGATCTAGCATTTTTTAAAATGTTATTCTTGGAATATAGATATGCAACCATACTGTAAGAAAGAAAGCTCCATTTCTATGGTTTTGGTTAATAATTGTTTATTTTTAAAGTATTTTTCTTCATGCTGTAGTAGATAATATCAATGACTACATGATATATATGATATTGTAGTTTCAGCCTGATGGCTGTCCATGTTCTTTAGAAATCACTGCAATAATCTTATCAGTCTGTAATACTTTTTTACAGAGTATTAAATAACAGAGGATCATGAGCTTATTAAAGGTGAAAATTAACTTTGACTCCTGCCTGTATACATAGGAAATAAGAAAGTCTCATGTTTATACGCTGCTGGCATCTGGTAGGCATATTTGCAAATATAACTGTGATACTTGTGTGCTAAGCGAATGTATATGTTATTTTTCCTAGATGCGTAGACACACATTGATTCATTGATGAAAGTGTAGTACACAGTTAATTGTTGCACTCAGTAAACAACAGAGGATGTTTCAGACTTCAGCAGTCGGTGAGGTGAAGAGGTGAGGCTTCTGCCCAAGCCCTTTGCAGCAGCCAGGACTCTGTAGGGCTTCACAGGGTGTGCATACCAAGTGCCTTGAATGAACTGAGAGCTGCTCTGGCAGTCTGTGGTAGCTGGAAGTGATCCTCACTTTCATATTCACCTCTGTTGTCACTGTGTTCTCCACAACTGGATGTGATGTTTGGGGTTTTTTTACAGTTGTCACTTAATTTCACTTTCACTGTCTAGAGTGTAAGCTGTGTTAAAAACAAGGGTACAGGCTGGCTTCAGTTAGCTTATTGAAAGAGAGTTTCTTTGGAAGAATGGGAAAGCAAATGGGACTTAATCTGCCTAATGTGTTTGCTGCCTCCACCTTTGATGGGTCAAAGCAGGAAGTGGATTCTGAAGGAGATGGGAAGCATAACTCTGAATGGGCTGAAAAAAATATTCTCAAGTAGTTTTTCAAGGTGGTTTTAGTCATTTGTTACCAGGTTATTTTAAAGAATTTGGAATTCCGAACAAATGCTTAATGCCTTTTTCCGTGAACCTTTTAGTCATTTAGTCTGTATCCAAGAAGGACAGTTGGCTCTGCCCCGCTTTCTCCAATTTTATCCACTAACCAGTGGGTTAATGTGAAATGGAGTCTCTCATGCAGGCTCTGTGGGTTCACATTTGCGTATCTGAACAGCACTAGTGATACATTAGCATCAAATGGATGAATGGATGTGAACTTCGGATATACAGGACACGAGACAAACATCCATCATCTTGGCATTTGACATAGTAATGCAGTATATACTTAGATTAGTTCATTTGTGGACTTCAGAGCTCTGTATTGTATGTTGAGTTCATATATGCATGTTTGTGGCCAAAGTGAGTACATTATGAAGCATGTCATGTATCTGTGATGCTTAAGGGCTTAGTTAAGCAAAAGACTTTTTAAGATTTCTGAAAATAAAATTCCTGCTGCCCCCCAGCCAAACCTTCAAATACAAGGAGCGTGAATGGCCACAAATAACATGTTAGCATCTTAAATACTTTGGTTTATGTAAACTCAGTTGCTGCCATTTATGAGAAGTGCAAGGAGGAATGTACCTGCTATGTCATTTGGGTTTTAAAGAAAAATTAAGATGAAAGTGTTAAAGCTTGAAAGCTTCTTTTCCTTGGTGTTCAGTCCAAGGAGTAATAGGAAGGTAACCAGTCAGCTCTCTTCTGCTGCTGAAGCTAATGGGCTTTTGGCATGTCAAAAGAGTTGCTGGAGCCAACTGACATGAGTCACCTACCCTGTCTGGAATGAGCTGTGGCATTCTGAAGGGCTTTAGGAAAAAAAGTGTCCACCTCAGTAGCATGAACCTGTAAATTTGCATTTTTAAGGAGTATACTCTGAAAGGATTTCAAGGGAGTATCTTTTACTGTGCTTATTAAAAAGGCTTCTCGTGATGAAGTATCAGAGTATAATGGCTTTAAACTAGAAGAGAGTAAATACAGGTTGGATTGTATGAATAAATTCTTTCTTGTGAGGGTGGTGAGGTACTGGCACAGGTTGCCCAGAGAAGTTTTGGCTGCCCCATCCCTGGCAATGTTCAAGGCTAAGGCTGAATGGGGTGCAAAGCAACCTGGTCTAGTAGAAGGTGGCCCTGCCCATGGCAGGCGGTTAGAACCAGATAATCTTTAGGGTTCTTTCCAACCAAAACCATTCTGTGATTCTATGATAGGTAAAAGTAGAATTTAAACAGCAACAACAAACAAAATCTCTACACAAACAAAACAACAAAAACAACCAGCCAACCAAAACCAAACAAGAAAACAGCTTATATAGCAGTAAGCAAGACTGACTTCTGCAGGGAAAAGTTGTTCTACTATTCTGTTGCTAACATCTGAGACTCAGTAAGGCAATGAATAAAGAACTGATTGAATTAATTGTATTTGAGATTTTAACTTTTTTTAAGCTTTCCGATGTTGTACATGTAAAAACCGTCTGAGGGACCAAAAAAGTACAGAGAATCGTATAACTGAAAAGGCGAGTGCTGGTGGTTTGTATCAGGCTTTTTGCTGGCACAGAAAGACTTGTGAAGTTCTCCAGTATATTTCCTTATGTTGGTGAGGTAGAGGAGGTGCTACCAACAATGACAGCTGGACCTGGTAAGGTTTGGGCATGGTGTAGTACCCAACTTTGATAAATGCGAAGTACCAAGATAAATAAATGCAGTATTTCCTTGCAAATACCTGAGATTTGATATGTGTAAGTTCAAGAACAGCCCCTGTATGTAGGGGAATGCTCTACAAAGTTAGTCAGAAAAATTAATATTGATGCGATTATTGAGAATGGAATGGAGCATAACAGAACTACTGTGTTTCTGATGGTAAGTTCTTTGAAATGATTTCAAAGTTAGTCTAAGAAGATTTGGAGAAGGGCAAAATGAAGATTAAAGAAAATGTATTTGAAGAGCATTTTTGGGAAAAACCCCAAGACTTTTAGAAAGCAGATGATTAAGGAGTGTTAGAAATACGTAAATTAATGAAAGACTGAGGCAGCACTTCTATATTTTTTATTGTACAGCTGAAGAACTTTACTAAAGGGTGGAAAACTTGAACCTAGCACAGAGACAGCTTTTCACATAACACCAAATTGGTCCATAGAAGTCGTTTCTCCTGAAACCAAGGAATAGGCTCCATTCAGGGCAACGTTGAGCTAAATTGCAGGAGTGGTTCGTTTTACCTAGGGGTACAAGAAAATCAACTTCAGGTGTCACTGCCTGTGGTTAATACTGCTTTATGAAGCTCAAGACAAAATGATTCTAGTGATTGGATTGTCTTACCTTTGTCTTCCACAGGCTTGTGTGGGGTTTTTTTTCCCCTTCTCAGTTCTTGGCAATCACTTCTCGAATGCTAAGCTAAACAATTGACTAAGGTGTCCTATGCATTCCTCTGTAGTGAACAATTGTTAAAAGTTTACTGGAGAATGGGCTTGGGGAGAGAGGTTCGGTAATAAATCATCAATGTGTTCTGTATTACCTTAATGGGATGATACATTTTCTGAAATTACTTCTTTTCAGTTAAAGCAGGACTTGGCAATAAGCTTTAATTAGAAGTGAGATGCCTGGTTGGTCAAAACCTGTGTGATCTTATTACTGAATTTTAAGAGGCCCGAATTTGGCTGTCTTTGAAGGCTGTTTCTGTTCTAGCAGCCAGACTGAAAATTGAAATGTTACAGTTAAAGATACAGCTGCCTCAATTCAGCAGCAATTGCCAGGAAGTCTTAGGAAGAGGGGATGCATGCAGAATAAAATGCAGAAGTCAACACTGTAGCTCAAAATTGATGTCTATGCATGTTTCCTAACATACATGACATACAGTAAAGTGAAGAAGCATCAGTAATGCCTCCTCCTAACCTTTCAAAAATTGTTGGAAATATCTAAGAATTGCTTTACAAAACACACTTTTACAGCATGCAGCTGCTTTTGTGTGGTCTGTAGGTGACAGTGGAAAAAGATAATGCTTGTCCAAATTCAGCACAGTTGGAACTATGTGTCATTTTGGAACGGAGGCTGGTGATATAAAAACCCGTGAGTTTTGGTCACTCTAGGACTGTTCACAGGGCAGGTTGGTGTTGGAGGAGAAGGACTAGAATCCAGCCTGCCAAGATTAGGTATTGTCCTCCCTTGAATTTTGTATTACAGTTCAAAAATTAGGAGGGATAAGCTAAAGAGCTGTTTCTCCCTATTCTGACTGGGAGGAAGGTCTGATGCAATGTAGTGATGTCACGCTACTGAGACATACAGAAAAGCTGATGTTTGTGATTTTGGGGAGCAATTTGGGAAGTGAGCAGTGGGCTCTTAATTACTGGGACAGCAGGCATGCATCAGGACCTGTAAGACCGGAAGCCATTTTTGATTGAGATAATTGTGGGGTAAGGCTGCACAAGGCATCTAGTGCTGATCCAGCACAGCCTGAAACCTCAATCATATTTGGCTCCGCATTCAAGCTAAGAGGCTGTCTAAATCTTGGAGTGCTGAGGCATAGAGATGAAGCTGGAAACTGCATTCAGTTACCTCTTCCTGAGAAACTTCTCTTGGGTCCTGGACTAGTACCCTGCCTACCAATGTAATGTATTTTGGCATGAGATATCCTTGATCTCTCCTATTGATGCTTTCTATTGTGTGGATGTGTCTCAACATTCATGGGAGCGAGGACAGAAGCTTGAGTCTCATCTCAAAGTTTAGCACAAGTAATTGCTAAATAGTTAACTATGCTGCTTGCAGTTGAAATGCTCTAACAGGAAAGAAGGAAAGTAGGCTAAACCCAGCTATTTTGCTGCCATTTTGGCAGGATGCTTACCTGAGAACTGGAATGTATTGTTATACATCTACTCCTTGAGGCAAGGGGGTTTGGCTTCACCATCAATCTTTCCCCTACCCCACCCCCAGAAAAAAAGAAATCAATTGCTCACAGCCATAAGTTGTAAAAACCATTTCTGCATATGTGTTCTGTATGTTTAAAAAATGCTTAATAGAAAATCTCAACATCCACAGAGGGAATTAATGAGTATTGAACCAGGTAATTCCCATTTAATATAGATACTTTGAACTTTCACTGCAACAAGAGGCTGTCTATATATACTTGGCACTCATGGGACCTAGAGAATTAAGAACCAATACGTCTAGTATGATTTTTAATTAAACATCTTACTTTCTTGAAGTATTAATTGTGAACTAAATGTTACACTGTTTCCTCATGTGTTTAACAGACAACAAACTCGTGCTGCAGCCAAATACACAGAATTTTGTTTTCTCTTTTCAAATCCGCTCCCATGAGACAATCAAAATGCCTCGATAATGAGGTGTTGCTCAGGCAGAAACCTGAGCCAAAATGCGTCTGAACAAATCCTAAGTGTACGAAAAGTTTACGGACATATGAATGTCTGAAAAGCAGCTGTTGCCAAACATTGTTTCAAAATACACTTAAGACAATAAAGAGGAGGTATGAAAATTAACAGCAATAACGGAGTCTGTATTCTTCATGCTCCTATAAGAGTATACAAATACTAAGTTAGAAAATATTGAGAAAATGCCTATTGCATTAATATTTTTTATATTTATACGGCATCAAATATGATTCTTAGTTTCCAAACTTAAAAGTTTCTTGGGATAGCTAAATTGCACCCTGGCTTCTAAATGGGCTTTGGTTTAAGGCTATCTGTGCAAGTACAACTGAGCGTATGCTTCAGTGTCTAACCAGTTTGTAAATGAAAGCAAAGTGGGAACAAACATTAGAAGTGATATACACTTATTTTTTCTCTCTTTTCATGTTGTTATAGGAATCCTTAGGCAGGCTTTGGAACCCTCATGTAGTCTGCAGGGAATCAGAAACCAGGGACTGCACTATGTGGAGGTAAGGCATGAGAAGCAGAATTTGTCAGTCTGAATACAGATGTTGAGCTAAGTACCCAGTGGGTGCTTATATAAATGAAAGGAAAAGGGCATTTCTGTGGCAAATTTACCTCTTCTAAAACTGACATTTGCAGTGACTCAGACCAATCTGACCTAGAAGGACCCATTTCTCCCCATTTTTAAAGGCAAGCCAGGCCTGAAGGCTGGGTAAGATGAATTCCATGAAACATGTTGTTATCATGCCAAAGGCATGAAGGGTGACAAGGTGATTTACCAAGGGCAAGTCATTCTTGACCTGCCTGTTCTCTGATGAAATGACTGGCTATACAGACAACAGGAGCTCTTATGTGGGCTGAAAACTGCCTGCACTGCCAGGCCCCAAGGGCAGTGATCAGACAGTGCTGGAAATGGCAATGAGCAGAGGACATCAGAGACTGCTGCACAACTGTTGTTCAATACTTTCATCAAAGACCTGTGTGACGGTCCAGAATGCAGCCCCTTAACAAACTGTGGATGGTGCCAAATGAGGAGAGGTATTTGGCCCACTGAAGTGTAGAGCTTTGATTCAAAGGCAAAGCTGGAGAAGTTTGAGCATTGCACAAAGAGCAGTCTCACAGAGGTCAGCAAGGAGAAGCAGAAAGTCCAGTCCCTGGTTCAGGATGACCCCATTGACAGCCACTGCCTGAGTAGCAGCTGTGCTGGTGCGAGCATGGAGGTTATGGTGGACCTTAAATGGGCTTGGAGCATTGCACTCTCACTGCAAATGAAGAAATAACACACTGAGGTACCTTAGGAGGAACATAATCAGCAATTACAGAAATCTGTTATCTTCCTGTCTGTACTCAGTGTTGGTGACGCCCCACCTGGAATACTGTGACTGCTTTGAAGCCCTCCACTTCAAGAGAAATATGGAGAAATAAGAAAGGGTCCAGAGAAAAACACCTGAGCTGACTGTGGCCAAAAGCATAGAACATATAAGGGGAGCTGAGGTTTTTCAGCCTGGGGAAGCTGAGGCTCAGGCAACCTAAGGCAGCTTAAAAATACTTGAAGGGGAGTTACAAAGATGGTGGAGCCAAACCCTCCTCAACAAGGGGCAGCAGCCACAAGCTGTGGTCTGGGAGGGTCACACTGCACATTAGGAAAAAGTCTTCTACCAAGAGGGTGGTGCAGCGCTGGGACAGATCACCCCAGGCAGATATGTGTCCTCCCTTCTCAGGGGTTTACAAGATTTGGCTGAAAAAAGGCACAGATGACATGGTCCAGTGTTGGTGACCAACCATCCTGCTCTGAGCAGAAGGCTCCAGTGGTCCTATCAGAGCAGCACATCTATGGGACTGTGAAAGTCAGGTGTTAACTTGCTCAGCCCTTTTGTCTTTCTCCTGGGGATAGCCTTGTCCTGCACATCTGAACATACATCATAAATGCTTTTCCATGGCTGATCTATTCTTGCTGTTCAAGCTTAGCAGGAAAAGTAGATACTGAGGATACATGATACGGTATTCCAGGTTTTAGCTAAAAAAAAAAAAGAAGGCAAATTCATTTATTATGTCAACATTTGAAAGGTTAGAGACTTGCCAAATGGCTTTGTGATATCAGATTTGCTTTTAGAAAATTAAGGTCATCTGGTAGGTGACATACAGGAATTTGTGTATGCGTATGATTTGCTTGGTGTTGTTGCAGCAAATTGTCAAATATAGAACAGCCAGGAAAAATGCCTTTTTTGTTTGCTTGTTTGTTTAATAGGCACTCCTATACTAAACTAAAAATAACAAACTGGAGCAAGGTGAGTATCCCAGATCCTGAAGTGAAAAAGTACTTTGATAGAAAATAAGGAATAAAATATGTGATGAGGATTGACATCACAAGTAAAAAGAAAAGGAAAAAAAATAACACAAAATAGCAGAAGATGCAAAGTGATTAGGGAGCACTGAGAGAGAGACAGGAATGGAAAGTTGGTGACAGATGAGCTTGATAAGGCAAAGGGCCTAAAGGAATTCCTTGCCCCACTAATCACAGAGGCAGCAGAAAGCAATATCCCGGGAACTGGGATTTGTTCTCCTCAGGGAAGGAAGGAAAATGTCAAAAGGTTCTACCCCTGCGCTGGAGTGGATAATAAGGCAATTAGTACTATTAAAAATTCTCAGAGCACACAGACTCGAGTGATAAATCATATTCTAGGATTGTAGACTGAGATACTGGAAAGCTTTTGTGGGATAGTTGTGATAACGTACTGGAAGGGGAATTATTGAGAGCTGGTGAGTGTTTAATGATGTTTTGGCATTCACAGATCTGTGAGCTTGACATCACTTCTGCAGGAGAAATTAGACACTGGTGAGTCATGGCTGCATACATTCGTAAAGTGGCAGCATGAACGTATTATTAAAAATACATTATTTTAGCATACATGCCATGGGAGAAGTATGTAGAATACAAATGATTTGGAGTCTGCTGCACAAAAGATTTATGCAAATCATCTCTATTAATAGGATTTAGAATCATAGAATCACAGAATAGTTAGGGTTGGAAAGGACCTCAAGATCATCTACTTCCAACCCCCCTGCCATGGGCAGGGACACCTCCCACT
>JASSUY010020360.1:0-21825 GCA_032466535.1 Forpus xanthops
ACTTCCCTGGGCAAACCATTCCAGTGCCTCACCACCCTTACAGTAAAGAATTTCTTCCTCAGGTCCAATCTAAACTTTGCCTGCTTAAGTTTGAACCCATTACCCCTTGTCCTCTCAGTACAGTTCCTCATGAAGAGCCCCTCCCCAGCCTCCCTATAGGCTCCCTTCAGATACTGGAATGCTGCTATGAAGTCTGTCCAGTGGCAGTTCTCCCACTTTTTTGGCAAGATGAATTACAGTGAAGCCTTTAATTTATTCACCAGTTATGGGAATTGGGTAAACAGGGAAACATAAAACTTTTCCTCAAAATAATAGTATATTTCTTATATTGCTAATTGAGCAGCATTGGTTGAAAATATGATTAGAGTGCATTTCAAGACATGTAAAATAAAGGAAAATAAGAAGTCTCAGCATGTTGTTATAGAACAAATTAAAGAAAAAGTAAAGATATAGTGGGCCTACCTCATTCCTGGTATGGATGAGACAGAGCAAACAACAACCCACAGTGGACCTGCATACTGGGTTCCATTTAAGAACCAGCTGATTACCAACTGATTACTTCACATGCTCATACTCTCCCATCAGTACTATCTTCCTTAGGTCTTGACTTCCTTCCCCAGGCAAGAGATCTCTCCTGGCTTGGGAAGGCTGGGCTGCCAGTTACACTGGTTCCTGCTGTGCAGCTGTTTGCAGTTGTCAGTCTGCAGTCTTACCAGCCAAGGTTCCTAGGCATCCCTAGCATTCGCTTGTATAGTTCTCCCCAGTTTTCAAGACCTTCCTTCCTTCAACTGAGATGTTCAAACATAAAATTGGCTGTATAACATCCCCTCTCCCTTCACAGTTTTGTTTGATTTCTTTTTCCTACCACACTATTTATTTAATGTTTTTGATTGGACATACTTCTAAGTTAAAAATAACCTCAGAGATTTTCAGAAGCATCTAACAGCCCTAAAAACATCCATGAATTTCCTGTAATGGAGGAATTCTTAATAAAAATACCAGAAAGTATTGCCTCAACAAATCAATACTGGATGACTTGGAAGAAATTGAGAAACCGAAGTGAAAAACTACCCAGATCAAATGATACTTATTCAAGAGTTTAAAGCAGGTCAGCTATGGAAATGCCATGATGTGTAATGTATAGCTTAGTGTTGACAAAGTGCTCAGAAAAATGAAAGATGGTAGCATGGTCCCAGTCTTTAACAAGAGCTTCCTGCCTCTGGTGGAAATCACAGAAAAAAAATCCCCACCAAAGAGAATGAATATTAGATATACATGTCACATTACTTTTGTTCAAGAAAGTCACCCAACATATAGAGATAACTGATGCTCAAGTGGTCAGTTTGTCTTCCCAAAAAGGTGGCAACTGTGCTTCGTATCAAAAGCATTCAGTTCTCTCAGTTCAGAAGGAAAGATTCCCTTAAGGACTGATAGCTGCTTAAAAAAGCAGGAAAGGGAGCACTGTACAGATTTCACAATGGAAAACCAGCTGTCATGATCCTTCTATGTTCAGTGCAGGATTTGTATTCATCAACATATAAATAACTAACATGAAAAAAGGCTAAACAAGTGACATGCCAACAATTTCTGGATATTGAGGACTAGTGCAACATACAGCTCTGGCTACAGTAACCACTGCAGAAAGACTGCATAATACTGAATGACCAAGCAATAAAACAACCAATGAAATTCAAGGAAAACAAACAAAAAAAAAAAGAAAAACCAAACTAAAACAAAACAAAACAAAAAATTGAAAAAAAGAAACACCATGACCTTGCATAAATTTGTTGATAAATTGTAAATTAGTTATTTCCATTCAGGAAAGAGCTCTTCCACCCACTGTAAATGCTTCTCTGGGAAAAAACAGATGATTTTTCTAGTAGGTGTGAAATAGGGAAAAATAGATGGCTTAACCAAATAAATGTCTCACTGTTGACACAACTGGGAAGCCTCATTCCCTCCTCCCTAGTTTTTTCCTTCATTCCTCCTCTTATATAGCCTACCCTGCTCTTTTCTCTCATATCCACCAATCCCAAGTACATGAGCCCTCCATCTGGCTCTGTGACCTGACTGATCATAAGGCAAGCTAGCTCAACTCACCAGAGACAAAAGCATGTATTTTTCTTATTATCTTAGTGACTTTTTTGCAATTTCAGTGAATTGGCTTACCATGTGTCTGGACAAGTGCCAGAAATGCACAGGCAAGCTGAGGTTTATGAACCCCGGAGCTCTGGACACAGAAGTGGAAAGAAAGACCAGCCTTTCCCTTTTGGCAGCGAGCTGTTATCTTGGCTCAAGCAGTATTATGAAACCATAAGCTGGTGCTCATTTCTAAGCATCTGCTACTGGCCTTGGATAGCAAATTACCTAAATTAATCCTTATTCTGATGCTGCACTGACATTCTTATATTCAATGAATCAGACTTTGAAAGCAATATGGATAGTTACCTTCAAGCAGCATAGATAATTCTGTGAACAGTGTCCCAGAACTTGAGTAGTCTTCTCCCATTAAGTAATCATTAAGGTAATAGATCTTTCAGCTCTTCTCCCTGTTTAACAAATTATGAGGAAATTTAACTACAGAAGTCTATAATGAACTTTATCTATATGCATAGACAGTTTTGGATCTCAGAGTTCTACTTGCTTTAAAGCGGCATACATCCATCTTTATTGATTTTTTTTCCTAAGCACAGAAGTAAACACATTGCTATAGCCCCAGCAGAAATGTTACAGCTGAACTCATTCTGACACTTTTGAAATAAAATGATTTCATCATTATTCTGAAGTCCCATTTGTTGCAAAACTTGTCAAAGAATAAAATGCTTTAGGGATCAACTTCATGCTCCTAGTCATACATTTATAAAGCTACCACAAAATGGCACCCAAGGAGTACTCAGAGATTAATCCATTTTAAATTCTGAAATCTTGCAGCCTGAAAAGAGATGAATCCATCTGGAGGTGGTCCTGATCTGGGCTTAATCTGGGCTAATTTGGTCAAATACAAACGTGGAAATATGGTGATTGGTCAGTCAAAAAGCTCTTCAACTTGGGACAAAGAACAAAAGAATGCATCATTCCCAGATGTTACCTTATTTTTCTTCATGACATAAAATCACAGCAAAAAAAAAAAAATATCACAAACTTGAATGTTTAAACTGAAGAAAACCAAGAAATAATGAGTCTCTACTCAAAACATGGTGTTTCTAGGCTTAAACCACCCTGCATTACTGTTATTATGGTAAAACTGATGGGGTCAAACACAGACGGCAGCTAACAAAGCCCAAGAAATGTGAACATATCCAACACTGAGATTTTTGATTGACTGCTTATTCTCTAGAGAAAAAATGAAATATTTAGCGGATGTGCTAGCTCATCTGTTGCTAATCAAGACATCTCAAAATCAATCAAATTTGGCCTAAAATACAAATACTTGCTTTGGTAACTGTGCTAATATGTGATTTTTATACTATTCTTTCGCTCTGGAATTGCTATAATCATAGAGATCAAAACATCAAGAAGCTGCATGTATATGCTTCCTGATATAGTGTAGCATAGCACTGGCCAAAAATATTTTAAGTTAAGTTGTGTCACACTTCCAGCAGCATAGCTGCATTTAGATTAAGTGCAAATATAGCAAGGCCTATATGCACTGATGGTGTTAACAGGATGTCAGTAAAGCTGGTATTTAAATGAACATTACAATTCACTGTGGTAACCCTTAGAGAGAAATAACAGCCACAGCCAGTGAGCAATCTTCATCTTCCTCATCTACATGGAACTATGAAAGTGTGTTAGTATAAACATTTGCATTTAATATATTGCATCACTGGAAATATTTTCATGAAAAAATACAAACTCAAGCACAAAATCTATTCTTATAATTTATAGTTTGAAAAACACATGATCCTATATTTTCCTTTTCAAATATATTCACCTCACAGAAGTATAGGCAGTCAGCCTGCAGAGCCATGGTAAACTGTTGTTAGAAAATACAAGGGAGGGAGGCAGCTCATGACCAACACATGGCTGGAGCTGAGACGGTGCAGCTCTTCCTGGGCTCCCACTTTCTTTTTGGCCTTCGCAAACTACTGCTTTCCTCCAGCCTCTGCTTTCTTCCCTGTCTTCTGTTTCCCTTCAATATGTAAGGTATCCAATCAAAGGTGCACAAATTAAGCACAAAGGTTCCTCTGAAAGTCCATTTGGGCATTTAGTTCCGTGCAACTGAAAAGTGAATTTCACAGATTCACAACCAGGCACTACCTAGGGTAAACAAAGCCTTAAACAGACTTGTCAGAGCCCTAGAAAATAGTTCACATAGCAGCATAGCATTGCTTATAAGAGATCAGTGATTTAATTTTCGATTTGCAGCTAATTCTCAATTTGATGAGACTTTGCAAATTAAAACTCTAAAAAAGGCCATCTGTATACTGGCAGTTCAGCATATGGATGCCAAAGGAACGAAAGCTATTTTATATGTCTATAAAAGCTGATAGCAGAAGTTGACAGTTATGAAATATGTGCCTGAATTGCTGCTCTAAATAGAGCAGAAGCTGTTGCCCTGATGGTGGGTTGTGAGGGGTATCCAGGAGTGGGAGGATTCAGTGACCAGCTTCAGCACTGAGATATTACAACTGATGTGAAGCAGGAGCGATCAAAGGACAACACCAAACAAGAGCTGGAGAGATGGTGTGGCCCACTGTTATAGAAAACACTGCTTCTTCCCTCAGAGCATCTTAAGGGACATACAATAATCTTTATTTTTCTGACCTATGGAAGCCTGGAGAGAAAGAATGATTCTCTCTGTGTACTTTTTAATAGCAACAGTGGTGTAGCTTTCATGACTGGAAAAAGTGAGGCTTGGAGAGTGCTAACATCATTCGTCAGAACAGATAAAAAACATTGTCAAGCACAGAGTCACCTGCAGGATCTCAGAAACTGACAGCAGATCAGATTTTTCCAAATATCAGCAAGCCTAGTAAAAGTTGCTGCCTCTCCTTATGCTCTTACTTTCATGCAAATACTGTTCTGTAGTTATGTACCATAAGGAGTTAGAACACAATAAAATTATCAAAAGACTGAGGCCTGGGGAAGTTCCTGTACTGCTAGGGAATAGCACAAGAGAAAAAGGATAATTCCTGATGGACACACAAACTTTTCCTTTCTTAGCAGAGTTTAAGGAAGGCATCTTTTATAAATTCACTTTCTCATCTACCACTGGATTCAGTGGATGCGACCGAAGCTTGACAGAAAGCATAATTTCACTTAGTATAAATCAGATGTCAGAAGAGAAATGTATTCGTAAATGAAATGAGCCCCCAGTCAGTGTTAAGCTAAGTGTTAAGCCCCACTCTTTGGGTGTCAGTTATGGCAGACTGTCATGTGAATATGATTCTGTTCTTTTCTCCAGACATTGCCTTGTAAAACTAATTCAAAAATACAGTGATTAACACTAACAGAAGTCATTATAATTCTTCTATGAAAGCAGCCACACAACATTTACTACATCGGCTAAATGATCTCCCACTGAAGCAGGGAGACTAATGACTGAGTTCAGAAGGTAAACTTAGGACACTAGCAAACCAACAAAGAGAACAAAACACTAGAATAGAAAAAGTTAAAAGGTGAATAATTAGCATAAGCAAAATCAAAGACAATTTGCTGGCTTATTGACTGCTGATCCCATTTCTTTCCAACCAATGCAGAGGCCACATGCTACCTCAGTGCAGATGTACTGCACTCAGGAGCATGTTTATTCTTTTGATCACAGTCCTTTCTCATTGTAATGCATGCTATGAAGTCATCTCTGACAAACCTCTAAGAAAGCCTCACTAAACAAGCATGATGTGATAAGAAACCAAATTCAGTTGTCCTTTATGACTGATTTTCCTTTAACCTGTATCATCTTTGAAGGAGATACCAGGGTGGCTAAAGTTACTTGCTAATCTCAAGCGCTTTCTGAAAGCAGAGTCTAAAACTTATCTTTCCGAAACAGTCCTAATCTCTAAAAACTGCTATCAAAAACTGCAGCAAAACAGTCATCCATCCATTCTCAGCTCTTGACACAGTAACTTAGAAAGATATATAGCCATGCTGACATGTTGAAAACAAGCTAGATTTCAAAGAAGGCCATCTGCATGCAAAACTTGCTTTGTTTTCATTGTCTGAAATAATGCCTACTTCTGTTTTCTTAGTTGTTTTGTGTGTGTGCACCTAAGTGCAGCTTGTAATAGCACTTGCTTGAAATGGACACAGAAGGTATCTCAAGTATAAGTCTGGAATAATGCAGCTGAGCATATCTACCCCTTGTGCCCCAAAAGACAAACTTCTTAAGAATGTCGTCACTGTCAGGAAAGTGTCATAATTTGGGACTTTGTATTTTTTTTCCTATATTAAAATAAAGAGCTTGATAAGCTTTTGTATCTGGATTTCATCCATTTTCTGTTCTCTCTCTCCTGCTTCTGTCTAGTCTGCTGTTCTTATTCCTCCAACTACTTCTCCTTCTTGTTCCATACCAGATTAGTTTTTCCTGACTCTTTTCTCTGGATCTCTTGAGCTGAATCTGCTTCTAAAATATTTTGAAAATAATTTGTTCAGAAAATAATTTATCTAAAAAATTTATCCTTGAATTTGGGACAGAAGATCTCCAAATCCCTGCTTTAAAGAAAGAGGGATAAGTGGAAGAGTTATCAAAAATAATGACAAAGCAATGTTGCTGTTCTCTGTCAGGAAGGGGGCTGCTGCAGAGTAGTAGGAATTGCTATTTTAAGGCTCAACTGACATGGTATTTTTGGTAAGAAAAGGAACCACAATTGTCATAGCATGACTGCACTAACTTCAAAGCAAGCCAAAAGCCAAATTATTATAATTTAGTCCCCCAAAAAGATGCACTTGAGAATCACCCTTGCTGTGTACAACCCAGATGTCCTATGTCCCTTCCCTGAAAAAATACAAGTGCTCTATTATTAGTAAAGGGCAGAAGCAGCAGCTGCCTCTAACAGAGCTGGGAGGGGAGCCCTGGCAAGGCTATAAAGGTAGTATCTGTAGTTGAACACATTTGCTAGCTCATCAGCAAGCCTGGCCAGGACTTGCACAGCTTTCTGGGACTAGCAGCCTGAAGGGACAAGCTCCATAAAGTTGCAACAACAAAGCTGTTCTGTGCTTATTTAAGCAAAATTCTCCCTCTGAGGCAGAGTCCGAGAGCTCCCCATGGAACTCGTATTTGCATATTTGAGTGATACATCACTCAGTTATGTGAGTTTTCTCAGGACTATAAATCTGGTAGCTAGGCTAAATCTGTGATCACACCCTGGTTTTTAGCTCCTTCCCTCTTACAGGCTAAGGAAAATTTAAATAGATAAACCCTGCTAAAAGTGACTATTTTTCTTACCACTGAAGAAGAAACAGGAGCAAGTTAAGTTGCATTTTTTCATCCAAGTGGCAAAGACTGTGACAGCTTTTAGCTCTCGGGCCTTGAATCATAGGCTTTGAAGACTTGTGGTCTCACACACATTCTGAAAAATAAAATAAAAAAAATACTGCTATTCTGTTTTCTAGTCGACAATATTAGTTTTGGTCATCAAAGCAGCACGAGTCTATGAGGCTGCTCGAGTCCAGCCTATTAGAGATTTGGGGAATCAGTGGAAAGACTTAATATCAAGTGATACAGAATGGGAAGTCAATGTATCCATTAAAGCATAGGACTCAGATCTTATAGGAAAGGTCTCTGGATGCCTGTACTATACATACCTTATGATGCATTGGAGTGGGACGCTGACACACCAGTATGGGATTTATGGGAGAGGAATTGCATGGAGTAAGATAACAGTCATGCATTTAATCAGCAGCAGACAGCATTCTCCATAAATGCACTTTTAGCAATAGGATAGGAACAGGCTCTTCCCCTCACACTCTTTGCAGGATTAACAGTTCTCTTAACACAATTCTTTAACACAATTCTCTTTTTCTAGCGTAACTAAAATAGAAACCTGGACAGCTGTGATTCAAATGTAGGCACAGAAATGTGGTTCACTAACATAAGTGCTGTGGTCCTCAGTCAAGAGCAGTGTCTAGCCACAGCAAGAGCAAGCAGTAATACTGAACAACTCAACAAGAGAGCAGCACCAGCTGCCTTCTTGTGCATGGAGTTGGTTTTAGTCTGGTGTCCTTTTGGTGGAAACCCTCAGTAGTTCAGAAATACTGAAGGAGTTACACAGACCCTTCGTGAAGCTGTACAGACACTTCTACAGACCTTGCAGAAAATGCCTTCATGTAGAAGCAGATTTTGTCTTGTACTTCTGAACAAGCACAGAGGACAACAAGCCCTACATGAAGCTATTAGCATTCAATGCTGGGCCCTACAGCTCCTCTGGGGTTCAGAGGGGAAGATCACCCACCTTTCTTATTGCTGATTACTTGTTTCCAGCAGGGACACTGTTGTTGATAAATTACTCAATACCATTGCCCCAATCCCCATGCTGTATCTCTCTACACAGGGCTCCTTCTCTCCGGTAAACATGCATCCTCTGGGACTCAGGGCAGGAGAGCTGACAAAACGATCAGATTGCCATAAGCCTGGGGAGAGCAGATGGAATTATAAACAGCAGCCGACACAGAGAGGAGACACAAAGACACGACCAAGTAGCTTCTGTTTCCAGGTACCAACAGTGTCGAGTTACTCTGGCAAGAACAAAATTCCAGCTGAGGCAGACTGTGTCACTGGGAATCTATTATTGCTGGAGAGACACAGAATTGTCACCATCATCCTGCAAGCACTTCTGTGAGGAAGCCCAGGGTCGGTTGGTGACAGATTTCACCTGGTGACTTGACTTGAGATAGAGACAGAGACCACCAAACACAGTGTGAAAGCAGTAGAGCAAATCCAGGAAGCTGTGAGGTGTGTCCTTGCCAAAGCTCACTTCATGTGCTCAGGTGTAGCTCTCTGAGGGCTGCCTTCCCTCTGTTCTGGCCTTGCTGCATTTCTGTCCTGCATTTGTTCACAAAAAAAAAAAAAAACAGCAGGAGTACAGTGAAGAAGAAGCAGTTATCCCTGGAGAACTCAATCAAATACAGAGGTATAAAGAATAGGCCTGAAAAAAAGAAGAAAGAATGAACAAAGGGGGTAAAGAGACTGGAGTGGAGTGAGGAAGAAACAAAACCACTTCAAAATTGAAAGTATCTGTTATGTGTATGCCATTGTCTATCTGTACATACCCAGCTCTCTCCCAGGAGGTACAAGGATATCTGTCCTCGATGAATCACTTTATTTTTCTGTGTCTCCTTTTGCTATCTGGAGATGGCTGTTGGCTTCTTTCATCATGTGATTTGATTTGCCTGGTCAGGCTGTAAAATTTTAGGTGCAGGGATATGGTAATATCGAGACAGGACAAGGGGGAATAGCTTTAAACTGAAAGAGAGGAGACTGAGATGAGGTACGAGAGCAGTGAGGTTCTGGCACAGGTTGCCCAGAGATGTGGCTGTCCCATCACTGGCAGTGTTCAAAGCAGGGTTGGAAGGGGCTTGAGCGACCTGGTGTAGTGGAAAGTGTCCCTGCCACAAACGGGATTGGAAGTAGATCATCTTTAAGGTCCCTTCCAACCCATACTACTCCGTGATTCTGCCCATGAACCATACGTAACAACAGTCAGGGCCTGTCTGCTTACCTCCATGAGATCCCCCAGAAACTACTCTATCTAAGTCAGTTCATATGCTGTTGCCTTAGCAGCAGCAGCAAGTCCAGCAGCTGTGGCAGTGCCATGTTGCTGAGCATTCTCTGGAGCTAGTAATATCAGAATAGAGGAAAAAAATATTTCAGGATAGGTGAACTTTCATCTTCACAAGTTCTTAGCACAGAAAGGAGGAAGAAGAATGAACAAGCAGATCAACAGCAACTGAAGTGAATGGGGTACTGAGATCGTCCAAGGACATGCAGATCTATGCCCAGAAAAACATCTGGGGTATCAAAAAGTAACTTTGGGCTGTTCCCAAAGCAGTCTTCTGAACTAGGTGCACAGATTTCTTGTACAGCCTCTGGGAGCTCAGTAGCTCTCTGTAATTCGTTTCTTTAAGGCACTATAAAGAGGAGAGTATTCCCAGATTGCAGATAAGGAAACTGAGACATAAGGAAGAGATATGACTGGGTCAAATATGCAACTTGATCCAGCTACAAGCTTGTTCAAGCTGCTTCTATTCTCATGTGCAAAGAGTGCTGTTCAGGGCTAGACACATACAACCCAAACTCCCTTTAGTTGGCTCGTCAACTGCAAAACTTGCAATGTCATCAGTACCACTAATTTTTTTCTGAAAGATATGGTTTGAAGGAATTGTTTTTTTAAAAAAAAATAAAAAAATATTGTTTTTTATAATCAACTAGATGCATTAAGAAAGGAGATAAATAAATATGGGACATAGAAATTTCTAACCAGGTCAGAGACAGGCAACTAATGCTTCTGCATCAGCTGAGAATGGGCAGAGTACAATCTTGAGAAGTCTTGTTATGATATTTAACAATTTCAAAGAGAATTGGAACGTAAGGTGTTTCCATTTTGTCCACAGCAGCAAAGCTATGAACATAGGAAGTCCAAGCTTGTCCTACCTCCCCAAAGAGATGTGGCTTAGACGTTACAGATGGAGAGTTTAGAGACAGGGGACTACTTGGTGCAAACTGATCTTTCACCAGATTCTGGGTATTGCTGGTTTTATAGTACTGGTTAGTTGGTTTCACCTGCCTCTCACCAGAAGAGCGTTAGCTACTCTTTCAGTACATGCAGATGTATAAATAGGATTAGACCTTTCAAACCCAGTGTTGGCTTTTTTTCCCCTGCATGCAAGTGAAAAATACAGATTTCTGACTTCTAGTGCAAGTCAGCTGAATCAGAACTGGCAACAGGCTTTCATTAGAACATTAACCTTCAAAAACAAAATCATATCAACATCTTACCATTACCCTAGGATATTTTCCAGAATTACATTTGGTTTTGAAGTTATATGTACATATACATATACACATATATATACACACACACACACACACTTTTTTTTTTCTTAAAAGGGGTTCACTATCTCTACATTGTATATATGCCAGGAGAAGCATTTGTTAGTGAAGATGCAAATGCTGAAAAAAATAGTGGAAAATGAGGATGTCATTGCTAGTGCTCCACTGCCTAAAGACAAGCTGGGATATCAGCATCCAGTTAATGTTAATGATGCAGAAGACCATTAGCATGATGCAGAAGTCCATGGTGAAGGACTTCAGGGAACAGCAGCAGTGAGTAGGGTGAAGGAAAGGCAGTAAGGTTGCCTCTTCTAAAATCTCTCAACTTAAATCACAATTGTTTTAATGCCTGTAACATATTCTGCAGTAAGGACACGAATGAATAACTTGCTCACGCTTCACATCCCCTCAATGTACTAGTGCAAACAACTCATTTTAATGTGGTTTCACCTATAAATGCATAACGATAGACCAGGATGTTACGTACACAGCATTACTACCACAGAGAGGTGTTTATATTGCGATATTGACATGCTAATTCTGGTGTCCTGTCAGGCAGGTGCCGAATCCAATTTTTTGGAAAAGAAACGGTAATTGCACAATACACAAAGGCATTTGTAATTTTCTTTAAAGGCTGAAGAATCCCAGGGTTTTATTTAAATAGGGAGACAACAGGCAAAGCCACTTGAAATGTCCAGAAGTATCAGCACAGAATGGGAAATGAACTAACAGCAGCTATAGGTCAGTGAAGGTTGCAACAGAAGAAAAAAAAAAAAAAAGAAAATCCAGATAATTATCCTTCCTTTCCTAATTAACCCTTGATTTCATGTCCGCCCAGCTTTCCAGCTCTGAGGGAGAAGGTGTTTGCAAGATAGATGCCAGCTGACCCAGTTCAAGATATCCCATTGCTCCTGAAGCACAAGCAAATTGCCTGAACTTGAGAATAAGCTGGCAACTACAACAAAATCTGCTGTCATTTTGTTATTTTCAGATCATGGAATAAGATACGTGACCACAAAGGAAACCCCACCTGCACGCTTCAGTTCTAAGGCTGAGGACACTTTTTTCTCTTTAAAAGACGCCACTCCCTTATGTCAGATAATTTTGACAGGCTTTCAGAAAGTCAAGCTGCCCTCTGCAAGCCTGTGCAAACTCTCTGAGTAATTCTGAAACTTGAATTTAGAAGCTAGTTCTTGCCTGTCTTCTTGAAAGACAACCTGTAGCACTTCGCTTTTCTATGCTTTTTAACTCTCCTCGTATTTGATCTTTCCTTTAAATGGTCCTATCTGAGTCACTGAGGTTTTTACTTACATGGAAGAGAAATTCTTGTCTGGCATTCTCCAAAAATCATCAAAGCTTTCTCCAGAAAGATTAACAGGCAAATGTGACTCACACTTTACCAAATCTGTGTTAGGGAGGAACCAGCTATCCTGCAGGAAAATAAGCAGTCATATGTTGATCTAATCCGCACTAATTCCAGTCAGTGCATAAAACCTTCCAGCACCACCAGAGGTAGGTTCTGAACCAGGAGAAAAAGTGGGTTTCATGTTGCACCCCGCCCCTGAGTTCATAACAATGAAATAATTCTTACATGTCATGGAACATCAGAAATAACAGTTTGAACAGGCCATGAAGCAGCTAATATTATGTGCTCTTTACAGCTGTCATTCCTCCCAAAAGCTTCCTGGAAAAATGTAAATTTTTTTGCCATAGCTCAGACATATATTTTACAGAGTAGAAAGAAGGATGGGAAAATTAAATCCACACGTTAGACTAAAGTGTTTCCCCTCTCAAGGAAGATGTGTTACATCCACAGTGGAATAACAAGCAATTGATCACTGTGCGTCACAGGACAAGATGGAGCTGCTGAATTAGTATTGAGCTGGAGCGTTCCTTCTCCTGCTAGGAAGCAAAGCCACATTTCAAGGATGTTTTTCATAATGAAATAAAAGATTTGTATTCATCTGCAGGTTAGGTCTTTAATAAGACTCACTTGCCTGGTCTGTAAGTCACAATTAAATGACTAGAGCTCTCCAGCAGCCAGAATATTAGGTCCCCAGCCACATACCTTCCAAACATAAAATGCAAAGTGCACAGCAAAGAACCGTCTTGCTTTCTTTTATCATCACTGATTCACTTGGGATATGGCACATACTGTCACCCACAGAGGCATGAAAACTGTGGAAACTGTGACCTGCTGCAGAGCTGGGAAGCTTCCAGAGGGTCTGTGTCTTTAAAAAGTGCTCCATTTGCTCAAAATCTTCACTACAGAAATAAATGTTGTTAAAATGCTGTCCAAGGGAAGGCCTTCCTTAAGACTAAGGCCCATTTTGCAAATAAAAGTGTGTTGCAAAAAAAAAAAATGAAATAAAAAAAAAAAAAGCAAGAAAAAAAAAAAGAAACCCAACCCTGAACTAGATTATGTTGCTATGGTTGTATGACCTAGTACAGGACTTCGTGTTGAAGAGCTGTTTTCCTAGTGTTCCAGACTCATTATTCTAATCAAAACTACAAAATAATGCAATTGGAAGCTGATGCTGTGTTTAGGGCTCTGAATGCACATCTAAATGTCACAACTGTTTGCTGAATCCAAGTATTGTCTCTAATCCATTCTTTGCCTGCAACCACTCTAAATTATAGCACTTAAATAATACATTGTCCACCTGAGCAGAGGTGCCACATTATTCATTTTGGTGGTGTCACCCAGAGCCACACAGTCCAACCTATCCCCTTGCTACAGCTCTGGCTTCTGGGCCATCAAGAGCCAACAGCATTGCCTGGCATCCTCCTCAGAATGTCAAAAGCTTTCACAGGCTCTGATGCTCAGCAGCTGCAAAGTCCTCTTCCTCAATCTGTCAACAAGCACCAACGTCTGAACAGAGAAAAGAGCAGAACTGGACAACATGGGGCAGGGAAAGGAGCAGAAAGAGTGGAGCCTTAAACAAGATTATCTTAAGGTTTTATCTTAAATTTCTGCTGCTCTTCATTTCAGTCTTTCATGGTGTATCCTGAAGATTCTAGATGTGACCAACCAAATATTGTATTGTAACTGATGATAATAGCTGCATTCATTTATTCACTATTACTTTTATCCACTATTCCAAAAAGCAAAGCAAAGAGGCAGCAAAATGAAGGTTAATTTTTAAATAACTTTTTTTTTTTTATGCCATAGCTCTTTGCTCCTGTGCTATTTATTTCTAGCGTTGGCTGAAATAAGGAGTGCTGAAATACATACGAAATAAGCTGCGCTATTTCTAGCCAAGTCAAAAATACCTGGAAACCAAAGCTTACCAAGCAACACTGTTCTCAGCAAGTTCAGATGAAGATTAAAATCAGATTCAGCTTTTGGGATCCTTACTTAAATGAAATCTCCAAACCTAACAAAGTTTACTCACTGTCAGGTATTCTACTCAAAACCATGGCAGTGGTGAAACTTCATGAAATGACAATCCACCTTATGCAGAATAATATCTGACGCTGCAAATATAGAGATTCCTCTCCAGATCAAAATCCGAGTTACTTTATATATAAGTTATTAATAGAGCACATATGTTTTTCCTCATAGCTAACAGAGCTGTAGAAAGAAAAATCTTACAGTCGTTTTTTTATTTTCCTTACTTCGGTAACCATAGGTATGAAATCTCTCAGACACTTTGGGAATTAATCCAGACTTCTGTCACCTACAGGTATAGGATGAACTGGGGAAATATTATTGTTAACAATAATAATAACAATGCCTTCAGTACTGTGTCTTTTTAAAAGCAAGAAATCCTACAGCTTTGAGGTATGCTAAGGTTTCCTCTTGCCTTCCCCACCCCCCCTCTTTTAATCTTACTTTTATCAAAAATGTCCATTTCAGCAGGTAGGACAGTTTATCTTCCCCTAAAGCCCTTCAACCAAGTGATCTTTTTTGCCCTTTGAGGTATAAAAGGTCCCTTCTTCAGTTTCAGCCTTATTTAACATCTTTTTATGCCTCCACAGAGACTCTGCAAAAGCAAATTAGATGCGTCTAAGCCAACATGAAGCAAAAAACCTGTGATAAATAAGGTACAAATGGTACCTTTGAGATTTTTCTTGTGTGTTTTTAAGAGGGCTCTCTAAAAATGGAAAGGGCATACGTCACAATAGCTGAATCAGAACTTCCATTTTGGAGCCATTTTAGACATTTAATATCATAACTATGGTACAGTTCAACAAATAATGAAATAACTTTGCAAAGCTATCAAACCAAGAAGAAAAAAACATCCTCTCTCTTACACAGGTTCACCGCTGATTTACAAGTCTGCTGCTGATGGCCAAAATGCTGTCAGCTCACTGAAGACTGTATGTGCATATCCAGGGTTTCATAACACTTTTTCCCAGGATCTTTATCCCCTTTGTCAGCCTCAGACTGAAAAAATCTGGAAAAAAATGACACTGAGATCTAGATGATTCAGATTATTTGATGACAATTAGGATCATATGTGTGGCATGGAACATGTACACTAAAAAGCTGTGTTTTATCGCATCAAGAGATATGGTTATCACAGGCAAGTACAGCAGAGAAGATTATTATTCTGGGAAGGAATAATTCATAGCAGTTACAAAGTTAAGTGCTTCAATAAGTGTTTAATGTGTTATCAGTTGACAAGCAAGTTGTGAAGATGCTTAAAATTAAGTACAGTTAAAAGCGTTGCAGAGTCAAAGCTGTGTCATGTTTCCAGGTATTCTTTAGATACATAATTATCTGCATTTCTCTTTTGTAATTTAAGAAGCATGGAAGAAAAAGAATGGATTTGCTCACAGCACAATAAATTTAAGAATTAACTGGTATTTTGTTGCAAGTACAGGATAAATAACATTTCTGATTATTCGCTGGCCAACCTTTTCACCCTACTAATGTAGGAATAGCTCAAGGAAGCCACCTTCATGGTTGATCTGTATATTCATACTGAAGCCCCTTAACAGTATGATATTTATTTGTGGCCTCTGCAAACAATTTGCAGCCCCAGTCTCTGCAGTGTGTGTACTGTATGCTTGATCTTCACCAGGGAGTATCCAGACAACTAACACTGAAATGGAATGGCCACATGCACCTTCTCATGCGCCAGTACAATGGTCTTGCAGTTACAGAAGTAATTGTTGCACATTATTGCACACCTGTTCCAACTGAACTGAAGTTTTTTTGCTGAAAAAGTTTAAATAGGTGCTTCTGCAAGACTTTTCTGCCTCTGACTTTTCACCTGCTTTTGCATTTTTATGTGGGTCTTGGAATATAATCCTTGATAAGAAATTGTATAACCCCTTAGACAAATTTATGCTCACTCTACTGAATTAGGCAAATGACTGTAGCCAGTCAAAACACTGTGGTTTGCAAAGCCCTGTTCAAGAGCTGAGCTACAGAAACAGACTGTGGTCAACGTCCTGGCCACTTGTAGTTGCAAAGTGCTATTTAAAGTTGTTGTAAAATAGAAAACCTAGATTAAAACTAGAAGCACATATTTGACTGACTCACTGAGCATGACTGGTACCACATGTAGCCCAATGTAGCTTTCTGAGCAGTAACAGTAGGATTGTTATCTAATAATCTGATTTCACTTGAAGACCTGAAAGGAAAGCGTAGCATCCTACAATGCTGGAAGAAAAACTAGCACAATCAGGAAGAATCTTAGGAATTATTTATTTTCTGTGTGTATGAATTCAAACTACAAGCAGATGAAAGGGTAGCATGCCCTCAAAATGCAACATATAAACTGAATTACCCTGTGAGTAAAAGGGATCTCAGGTGATATAGTCCAATCTCCATGAGAAACTTCAAACTACAAGCTGATGCAGATGCAGCTTTACAACCAAAAGGGATGTGATGGCAGTACTGATGCAAAGGGTAGCTTTCCTACTGTAGCTGTACTCACTCTTAAAGCATTTTTCTGGTATAGCACACTAGTAGTCCTGGTAACGTAGACATGTCCTGCAGATGAAACTATCACCTAATTTTACATCTGAAAAATGTAAAGTTTGCATGCAGTTTATGTTGTTTTTTCTTTTATTTGCTTATGATTTGTTACAAATAAAAAGACAGGAGTATTGAATTTGTACCTGAAGCACAAACAAATAATAGAAGATAAATTATTCTGAAGTTACATTTTGTGGAAGTGAAGGAACAGTAGCCTCATAGCAGAGAGGGAAAATCTATTACAACCCAAATGTTTTTCAGGGTAGTGTAGTAAATACCCCAAACTATGTTATTTCAAATTAATGGGGCAGTAAACACATTTTTCTTGACACATCTTATTTGTATCTGCTGAAGTCATATACAGCTGCAAAGCATGACCAGAAGTGGCACTTTGCAGAGAAATCTGATTAAGAAGATAAAGAATTTTCATAATTTCAATTAACTAAAATGAATGGGGGAAATCTCTGAATCCAGCTGTCAAGTAGCTTGTTTTTTATAAATCCCATTTTCCTGAGAGCAAAGACCCAATAATCAGCCATGCTATATCATGAAGGAAAATCTAAACTAAAATCAATAGTAATAATAAAAAAAAAAGTAGCCCTATCTAGACCTGTACAATTACAGAAGCATAATCTTAGAATTGTGGATGCAGTTAAATGAAATGAGTACAAAGGGGCTGGTGAGAGCAGACATCATTTCTAGTAGGAATAGAAATAAGCTGTACTACTATAAGCTATTTTCATACTAGAGTACCAATACAGCTAGTGTGAACACAAATACATAAGAAGTATTACACCTCTAACTGAATTTATTACACCAGCCTGTAGCCTGCGCCTATGTAAGGCATCAGAATGGACTTTGATCAATTGAACAGCTTAGTGATTTTGACACTGTCCAACATGGCTCCCAGAGCCATTCTTTTCCTATTTTTCAGGCTGTTTGCAATCTTTTTTATATACTGAGCTGTCACAGCAACTCAGTCTGAGTCTGCAAGATAGCCAGTATTAGGATTAATATAAAGAATTGCAGGTGATATGTCCCTGAAGAAAAAAAGAAAAAAAAAAGTCCATTATTTTTCAATAGGTTGTACAGAAAAGATGTCTTCAATGAGCACAATATCTTATGAAAACACCTCTGATGTACACTGAATGACTGTTTTGGAGGACACCAAATCCAAATTCATCCTTTACAGAACCTGGGAAGACAACCTAATCATTCTCAATATCATAAAGCTTTTCTAAATTCATGTAAATTACATAAGTATGTATTCCATGTCAGGATTGTTTGTTAGACATGTACTCTAATGTCTTGGGGTGTGTTTTTTTTTAGATATACCTATCTGCATTAAACATATATAGCCCTCAAGTAGATGAAACTTTACAAAATTGCAGGCCTGGGAGAAGTTTGCAAAAAGTGATCTAGCCCTCACCTTGACCCAGAGCTTTTCATGGGTAATTTCTAACAAAACAATTTTTCTTTACATCTGTTTTTAAAAGCACTTTGTAATGGAGACTCCATAGTCTCTCTCCAAAATCAGTCTCAGAACCTTACTCTATCTTGATCTCAGACTCCTCTCCATAGTTTACACCCATTTTATCTTGTCCACAACAGTCACAGAAGAAAACAGCTTCCCTTCCTCTCTGCATGATGCTTTACACATTAGAAGGTTTGTTCCTGTGCCTGGTTTTTCAACCTTTGATCATTCTTGCTGCTGTCACCCATGTGAAGAATCTTCAGAGTTTATCTTACTGAAATTCAGGACTTTCGATCTCTCAGAGCTATCTGAAGTAGCAGTAGATGTAAAACATTAGCTTGCTATAGCGTTCTTACCTGTTTGTGTTTTATCACAGAAGACGATGCCAGTAACCAAGGTTTCTGGCTCTGCCATAATGCATTGACTAGGTTTGATATCAGCAAGTTCCAGGACAGCTTCAGACTGAGAATTTGGAGACGTGAGTTTTTCTTCTGTTTCTGACCTTGACCACCACGCTTTTACCTCAAAGTGTCTACTTCCTCTGTAAGCAACTCTCACTCACAAAACACTGCATAAACCCCAGGCATTACTAAATATATTTCTCAGCCATTTGCCCATCCTGTCCTTGTAGTGGAAACTCTGGAATAGATCATGCATTATTCAAAGTATTTGTTCAAATTCACAGAATGATGATAAGTAATTGACATACAAGACAGGCTGATGGCTTGTCACAGGCTGTTTGAAGTGCCAGGCTGCTGGCAAACCTTGGATTTTCAGTTGCAAAGGATTTCTGAACAATATTGCAGGTACAAGTTCATTCCTAGACCTGCATTATTAATGATCTGCCCAAACTTAGTTTAGATGGAGATGCTTTGAAGTTGCTTTAATGGTGGCTGGTAATTTGTTGTTTGTTACGAGAAGCAAGGGCACAGAATTGATTAATTCATTCAGAAAAGGAATCGATTACTCCCCTAAGCATATGTATACCCTTGTAAAGAGTTTATAGTGTAGGGTTCTTCACAAGGACTTTGGGGAAAAATAGAACTTCTGGCTGGATTTTAATTGCCTATCTACTCAGGTGTTTAGGATGCTTGCAACCTCTGTTTCCTTTGAAGTTAGAGTCCAGAGCCCCAAAGGACTAAAATTACAAAATAATTACTGATTGATAAGTGACTATACTTTAAAAAAAAAAAAAAAAAATTGCCCAGATTGTATCTTCTCTATTCTCTCCACCACAAAGCCCCCAATATCCAACAGGTAGCAAATGTCTAAACTCTTCCCAGAGACTTCTCAAACTTCCTTCATGAGAAGCTACTGAAGAAAGCTGGCAAACAGCACAGGGAAAAGTCATGGTACAGTTTAAAACCTGAGTGAGAGAGAATTAGACATAAGCAGCTATTTCTCACTGTTGACAGAGGTTAATACTAGAGTGACCTAGGGAGCAGCCTTAGGACTGGACATTCAACGCACGTATTAATGAACTGAAAGTGAAGGTGAACAGCAAGGTGACTGTATCTCCTTGACTATTTTAGATTCTTGTAGCTAGTGAGTATTACAAGAACCCTTGGAAAGATTTAGCAAGCCAGGGATGTGTCAGTTGCAGTGAATCCACAGATTGCTATGTACAATTTTTCTCACTGCTGCAAATTAAGAAAAAAATTTGCTTCTCCTTAAGAACAGCTAATATATTGTCTCAGGGTTATCATTTTTGTTACTGCTCTTAGGCTAAGTTTTCTACTGCTTCAGCTCTATTCAGAATGAGGTGACCATTAATGATAATGCAGGAAAAGAAGCTGGGGGTCAGCCGAGGGGTGGTATGGCGGGGAGAATCTGTCTTTTCAGCATCCTTTGATATCTTAACTGTTCCATCAAGCAGCAGGATAAATTATTTGTCCAAAGACCAAAAAATATCTGTCACATTAGGAAATCAGCTCTCTTGTATCTGGAGACAGCCACTGAATCACTAGGAACATCCTCCTTCTCAGCACAGGAAAGCAATGAACACCAATAACCTATTGGCTGTCCACTGTGTCTTTCTGTACTGCATCTGTAATTCTCCCACTACTGCTGCAATAACAGCAACACACTTGTAAAAGCCATGACAGCTTACACCACTGTTTCTCATATCGGTTGCATAAAGATCCTTTACACCAGACCCCAACACATTCCATTTGACAGGGATTTTCTTTCTTCTCCACTGCAGTTCATAGAAGCTCATCAACCCAGGCCTGCAAGATTATATACTAAAAAGGTGTTTAACAGTGCTTAAAGCAAACCTAGAGGTGACAGCTGTGAAAAATGAAGTCATTTGCAGCCAACCTACACAGGCACTCCTGTCACTGCTAGCTAGAAGACAGGGAGCTGCCTCAAGGACAGAACCCTCACAGGAGAACCCAAAGCTTTGTCACACCAGATTAGCTAACCTTTAGATGAATAGATTTGTACTTCATGTCCGTTGGAATTGCTTCTTACAAAGTAGAAGGAGTTTAGTACTTGTTTATTTTGTTGAAATGTACATTTATCTCTGTTACTTCCATATTAAGGATTACTGGATTGTGTGGCTGGTTCTCAAATGATTCTGTATAAGGACTCCAGATCAGAAGAAAGTTTCACAACTTTCAACCAGCTGTAAATAAATAAATGGAACTTGGCCATTCCCAACGAGATGAGAAATAGAACCTTGAAGTGTAGAGAGCCTGTGGAAAGTTGTGCTTAGTAACTGTTGCTCCTTCATAAACTGCTAACTTTAAATACCCTTTTGCACTTTAAAAGGGCTGCTGTGTATGTCTCTTTCAGGAATAAATATTACAACTGCTTTCCTGTGCTTCTTGCAACACTGTATTTCACAACGCTATTTCAAACCTGCAGAATATAGTGGTTTTACAGTTCAAGATTAAATAATAGCACTATTTAGAAAGCAAATACTAAGCCAAAGAACTTCAAAGCTGCAACATTTTGGCTTTCGTATATTTAAAAATCACAACTAAAATAAACCCCACTAAATTAAATAGAATAATTCATTCATTTGAAAAGAGGTTCTAATTAATATCCTCAAGGCTAGACTTACAAGTTTTGCTCTCTCTCAAATTACAGCATAAAAAAAAAGCCCTCAAACCTTTTTCAACTCTCATCCTACAGTACTGAACTAATGCTTTCTGAAGCAGAAATAACTGGGCTGTGGGAACTTGAAGTTTATGAGGCTGCAGCACAAGGAGCGTGACCAGCAGGTCGAGGGAAGTGATCCTGTCTCTCTACTCTGCTCTCCTGAAACTTCACTTGGGAGTATTGCGTGCAGTTCTGGTGACGTCAACATAAAAAGGACTTGGAATGTTGGAACAAGTCCAGAGGAGGACCACGAGGACAATCAGGGGACTGGAGCACCTCCCCTATGAAGATAGGATGAGAGAGTTGGGGCTGTTCAGCCTGGAG
>JASSUY010020361.1:0-11354 GCA_032466535.1 Forpus xanthops
CTGCTCTGAATCTCTTCTCTGCCCAACCTGTAGCTGTGCCTGGGATTGCTCCGACCCAGGTGTAGGACCTTGCACTTATCATGGTTAAACTTCATAAGGTTGGCATCAGCGCACCTTACAAGCGTGTCAAGGTCCCTCTGGATGGCATTCCTTTCCTCCAACGTATCAACCGAACCACACAGCTTGGTGTCATCATCAAACTTGCTGAGAGCGCACTCAATCCCAGTGTCCGTGTCACTGACAAAGATGTTGAACAAGACCGGTCCCAACACCAGTCCCTGAGGGACACCACTCATTACTGGTCTCCAGGTGGACATTGAGCCATTGAGCACAACTCTTTGTGTGCTGCCATCCAGCCAGTTCTTTATCCACCGAGTGGTCCACTTATCAAATTGTAGACTGTCCAACTTAGAGACAAGGCTGTCATGTGAGACAGTGTCAAACGCTTTGCACAAGTCCAGATAGATGGCATCAACTGCTCTATCCCTGTCCATCAGTTCTGTAGCCCCATCATAGAAGGCCACCAGATTCATCCAATTCCAAGCCCCCTGCCTTGGGCAGGGATGCCTCACACTAGACCATGTTGCCCAAAGCTCTGTTCAGCCTGGCCTTGAACACTGTCAGGGATAGAGCATTTACCACTTCTATGAGCAACTCATTCCAGTGCCTCACCACCCGTAGAGTAAAGGATTTCTTCCTTATATCCAGTCTAAGCTTTCCCTGTTGAAGTTTGAACCCATTACCTCTTGCACTATCACCGCAGTCCCTCATGAAGAGTCCCTCCCCTGCATCCTTATAGGCCTCCTTCAGTTACTGGAAGGCTGCTCTGGGGTCTCCATGCAGCTTCTCTGTTCCAGGCGGAACAGCCCCACCTTTCTCAGCCTATCTTCATACTTTTCACCTGCTTTAACTGCATTTTGTGCTATATGTCTTTTTGTTTTTAAACAACATCAATGGCGCGGAAATACTTCAGCTTTTTTTCTGTTCTTAGTGTGGTTTTAACCTCATTTGCATAGAGGAGCAGTGTTTGTAATTTCTGACAGTGTAAAATGTGTATCAGGAGATAGGTTCTTCTGATTATTCCCAGGATTAGATTTTTTTCCTTATGTGCTTATAATTGAAGAACAGCAAGAATGACGCTGTGTGATGACCCAGCTCATTTGCTTACTTTGGAAGCTGCTGGGACTCTTAAATTTGCTCCATCTGGAAAATGGGATTCTCATTCTACAGTTCCAGGAATTGCTGGTTTGAAAATTAATGGATGAGAATAGTGAAGAGTATAGAGTATATCTATGTTTGCCAAGGCAGATGACAGGAAAGTGAGATGGCTTGATCAGCTGGAGATTATACTGGTGCCTGCTGCGATAGGGTATGGGTGGTCTGGGGATAAGGAAAATAAAGTCTCATATCTTTTGATACAAAATGACCTCTTTTAAATTTGGAGTTTAAGTTTCAATAAGGATTTAATTTTTTTTTAATTGTTGGGAACCATAGTTTATTATTGTTATTATTATAGTGTTTAAATTGATGAAAAAAGAATAGTAGTTTAGTCCAGAGATGACCAGGATCATTTTCTTGGCACTGAAAAAGCATGAGAATGATTCTAAATGCATCTTTAAGCACACAATAAAGTTAAGCCTAGCAATGAGCCAGAGTTTAAGATTATAAATAGCATTTGATCTGAAGCTGAAAATAGTTGTGAGGTGGAAAAATGAGTGACGCTGTAATAAAACTATCTGGAAACTGAGCTTCCAAGAATACATGATCCATGTAAAGGTGTCCACGTAACAGGACAAATGCTCAGAGTGGAACAAAGGATTTGTGTTTCCAATGTAGGTGTCTTTAAGGTATGTGTTATCCAGCCTTTCAAATCTCTGACCAGATGTACTCCAGGTGGAATTTGTTTGGAGCTGCCTTCTTTGGCAGCACAGTTGACCTTGAGTTTGCCTCCTGATTCCCTTTAGCAGACATGGACAACCTGCTAAAAGGCCAAACGATTTGTTGAGTGAGGGTTTATTTTTTTAACTTTGATTTGTCATGGAACAAACGGGAAACTCATGATAAAAACTAATGAAATCAGTGTGTAGGTGTCACCAGTGTGCAGGGATTGCTGACTAAGCTCTCAGTTAAATGGCAGCTAAATCTTATTGGCTTCTGTTAATTTTTGTTCACAGAATCGTTCCATGGGTTCTCGGATGCCAAAGGGTACAATCGTTTCCTGATTCATCTGGGATGGCTGGCTAACTATAGCAGCTCATTCTTTAAATAGAAGCAGCAGACCACATCTTAGGTGCTTTCTGTTCTTTGCAGGAGGGTGGATTAATTAATAACAAGAGAATGAGGTGTTAAAAGGCCTTGCTGGTATGCCTTCAGTGAATATGACAGGGAAAAAATGGACAGAAGGAGTAAGTTGTTATTATTAATACAGAGGGGAGGGAGGAATTCACAGTTGGTGACCCAAGCGTTGATCATTTCCATTAGGGATGCATGCATATGAACACCTTGGGCTTCTGAAATGATGGAACAGCATTTCGCAGCACAACATCTGCTAAGTTTCCCCCAGTGGTGATCACCCTGTAACCTGTTCTGCCTGGCCTTTGGTGTGTAGCAGGGTACAGGTTTGAACTTGAGTGTGCTTGCTGTTCTCTGTGCCAGTATACAAAGTAGTTGGCCTTCCATAGTGTCTTTGTAGTCACATTGGGAGTTATGGACCATATGGGTGGACTGCTAAGTTTGTGAGAAGCTGGCTGGCCCTACAGGCTCAAAGTATCAGTGTTCAGAAGTCCAACTAGGAGCCTCTCACAAGCATAATACCTCAGGGCTTGATGCTGGAGTCACTGATGCTCATCATCTTCATCCGTGACCTAGATGGGGCAGAATGCCCCTTAGCATGTTCACAGATGACATCAGATTGGGAGAAACAGTCAATACACTGGAGGAAAAGCAGGGCTGCCATTCTGAGGGATTTAAGAAATCTGTAAGAATGGGTCAGCAGGAAACCTGGAGCGCTTCACAAAGACATATGCAGACCATTTGGGATAACCAACCAGGCTGGGAGCAGCTGGCCAGGTAGCACCTTTGCAGAAAAGGACTAGCGGGGTCCTGATAGGCAGGGTGGGTATCAGTCAGTGCCTTTGGGACACTGAAAACTTGCTGCACAGTGGAGTAAGATGCATGGCCCTACCTGGCAGGTAAGGGAAGTGATCGCTTCCCTCTGTTCAACACTTCCTCTAGAATGGCATCTGTTTTCTTTCCAGTCTTACCCTCACTCTCCTGAGAAGGAAAGATACTGGCACATGAGCAGCTGCAGCAGAGTGCTCATGAGGCATCTAGAGGTGTGACCTGCATGGAAAAGCTGAAGGAACTGGCTCTGTGTAGGCATGGAGAAGAGAAGGCCAACAGCAACTGCCATTGCTGGCTTCAGCTACCTGAATGGATTCGTTTTTTTCTACGTAATCCCATTCCCCAGTTCTTCTTGGTGCATGGTGAAAGGGTGGAACACAGAAGTCACTAATTGCACCAAGAGAAATTCCAACTAAACAGAAGGAAATGTTCTTTCACCATGAGTGTGTCGAGTTCTTGGTAACGTTACCCAGAGGAGTTGTGCAACCTCTGGACATTGTCAGGACTTGATAGACAAAGGCCCAAAGCAACTTGATTTTGTTCTGAAAGCAGTGCTGCTTTGGGCAGAGGGTTGAACTAGAGATTTCCCGAGGTCCCTTCTAGCTTGCTATACTCTGTGATTCTCTTTTAAGACCCTGGGATTCTAATGGTAGAATTCAGGCTGCTGAATGTATGTCAACCCCATCTGCATGCTGTGGTCTCTAGTTGGCAGGCACCGGCTGTACTTGTTTTATCTTTTCATCGTTAAATCTTAAGGGACAATAAGGATATCAGTGAACTGCTTGTAATACCAAGCACTACTCATAAGGCAGAATTTGACCAGAACAGTTTCAGCATTCACATGAGCAATGATCTCCTCCATCCCCCGAGCACTGCTTTTGTCAAGGCTCTTCCTTTTAAACTCTGTCCCGATGGCAAATGTCCTGACAAATGAGTGATGATCGACATGAATTTCCATATCTTTGGTCTCTTGTCCCCCAGGTAAGTTCTAGACATAATACTGCTTGCCCTAGCATAAAATTTGGGCAGAATGGAGAAAGGTCATGCACTTAGATGAGCTCTTAGTTTTCCTAGTGTGTGCTTTATAATGCATGGGACACTGAAGAGTAGGAATAAATATGGCAGGGGGACATGCTTCTCATTTTCTGTCCTTTGAAACACAGGTAATAAGTAAATAAATAGAACCACTGCTTCTGTGAGGCATCCCTTATGGATTTTAACTAGAAGCAAATGGCATTGCCCTGCTTGTGAAGAAAACATGCAGGTATAAAAGCATGTGGATGTGAGTTAAAGGGAGAGTACTTCTCCCTTTCTTTTGACTTACCAACCTCTATCAATTTTAAACCTGCACATTTCTGACTCTTTCTTTACTGCTTATTTGTTAGGCAAACTAAGTGCAGATACTCATGAGATCTGTTGTGTTTGCACTTCCAGTTTTGTCTTCTTACTGAAACAAAATAAGACCTCCACTACCAAACTCCACAAACATTATTTACTCAGATTCACTAGTGTTGAACATCCTATTTCCAGCGAGGCTTTTGACTAAATAGATGTTGAATTCAATGTTGTAAACCCCACCTTTTGTTTGGGTTTCTGTATCACTGTGCTTTAATCACTGCGACAAGAAAGACATTTTCTTGCTCTGAAGTCACATCTCCTATGTAGCCATTTCAGTGGTAATAAGATTTTAATGAAAGAATTTTTAATATAGTCTAATAGGCTGTGATAACAATTGCCTTGCAGCAAAAAAAAAAAAGGAGTTATAAGGCATCATCTGAATTCTTCCAGTATTCTTATCCTTCAACTGTGCTTTATACTTATAGCACACAGAGGACTATAAAAGCTTTTAACTGTTTCAGATTTTCTCCTTCTCGCAGGTTTTTGAGCCTTGGTCTTCAGATCTGAGGGTGATTTATCTAAACAACAGTTAGCAGAGAGAGACAAGTATTCCTTTACTTGGGCTATAGTGTTCATTTGTTCTCATTTTTAATATTCCCATCGGTCACATCCATACTTAGTCAAACAAAACTGAAAACCTGCCTTGTGGTCTCCTTCCTAGAGTGTTCTAAGACCTCTAGGCTCTCTGTCTGGCTTTGCTAGTGATCTGTGATGTGCAAATTTAGGCTGATTAATTCCTTTCTATGTCCTCATTTTGTCTTCTGCCCAGTGGTTATCTCACCTGTTCAGATTTTAAATGGTAGAGGGGTGTTACTATGATTTTTTACAGATCTTACCTGATAATGTCCTACTACCAGTAGAAACCTATAGGTATTCCTGAAATGAGAATGAAAATGCCACACTCCTTGTTTCCTCCCAAAATGATGCTGTGGTTCTGTAAATGTAGAGGATGTCACCTAAACGGAGCACTGATTTGAAGAGATTCTTAAGGACAGAACTTAATCATTGGTTTGTTTTAAATCTGGATCCAGAATGCTTTTGACTTGAGCTACCAACAACTTAGTGCAAGAGTGACTGCTAAGGGGTCTTCTTTCAGGTGGTAATATAAAAGAGGCAAATGAAATATAGACAGATTTGTAGCCTTAAGTATTTGTTCTTGAGAAATTAAGGTGGATCACAATTGCAACCAACTTGTATCAAAATTAGGACCATTCAAAACAAAACAGTGGTATCTATTTTAAAGGCAGTGACCGAAACAACACATCAGTCTTACAGTACTGTAGTATGTCATTTAGTAGTACAAAGACGAAGGAAAAAAGATGGCAGAAAATCAGGATTCAGATTGTCAGATGGTGTAAACTGATCTTTCCACTAGCATTATCCTTCTCAAAGAGAAAGATACAGGGGTTTTTATCAGGGGGCAAAATCAACCATAACTAGCTGAGGATGTGGCCCAAAGTTATTTGTTAGCTATTTATTGTAAAGAACTATTAAATGCCAGGCTCTGATGGTATTAAAAGTGACTCTTTAAGCTTAACCCACCTTCCTTCTGAAAGAGCAAACATTTGTTTAACCAACAAGATGCCAATAAAAAGTAGGATTATAGAAGAAGTTAATTAATGCGATGACTTTAATAGGTCCTATTTTGTTTCTTGGCAACAGAAAGCATATAACAGTCAAGTGTCTGCCAAATGTTTTGTCTTCATATTATCCATTAGTGATCTGTTGCCTGGCTCCTGAATTAAAAGCCATGTCAGGGGAGAGCAATCAGTATCAGCAAGTTCTCAAGCTACCTCTGAATGTGGAACAGCAGAAGGAGGTTGCATGTTCTTATAGCTTTGCAAACACTCAGCTTAGTTTAAGGAAAGAGCAAGTTGTTAAGTACATCTTGAAATAAAGTGTAATGGGAGACTGCCATTTGAATCTGAGAAACTATTTAAAGCTCAGTGTATCACAACTGGAATATTTGCATTTCTTGGAAGTGTACACTGAAACGCCAGTAGAGTTGAGTCAGCCTCCTTCCTTCCTGCATGGATATGTTGGGATACATGCAGTTTACTCCATCTTTTTGCCTTCTGATAATGATTGTAAGGACAGGGATGCCTGGGCTTTTTCATCAGGGCTGTCACTAGCTCAGTGTGTGACTGCAGAAAAGCACTTGGCGTCTGTAGGGGTGGAATTTTTACAACTAGCTGCCTAAATTAGACATCTAAAAATAAATAGCTCGTGTTCTTGCAGGTGTGAAGTCTCGTTTGAGGTTATTGTGTTGGAAATACTTGGCTTCTGTGTTTGTTTACCTGTAAAACTGAGCAGTGTTGAGAGGCGCCATAAAATAGTCCCAAATCTTTGGGCAGAGAAAGCATGTAGAGAATGATTTTATTTTAATTTTTATTTTATTTTATTTTATTTTATTTATTTTATTTTATTTTATTATTTTTTCCTGAAGATGCAGGAATTTTGTCCTCAACCTCACCAAAACAGCAGATAACAGGCTTAAAAGCCAAAAAAAAGCTATTTTGGAAGTGTTTCTTCATGTAGCACTGGCATACAGGATGAAGCTCACTACTTCCGAGTGTAAAGCAGTGAAAAGGAGGAATGTATTCCAAAAGGAATTAGGAAAAATTATGGAGCATAGGTGCATTGGTAGCTCAATGGAGGCAGTCTCCATTGAAACCATGACTTTGCTGCAATGTGGGAGAGTACCTAGAAGGCTCACTCAGTATTTGCCCTTATTCGGGCACTTTTTCCCTTAAGCACTTCCTCTTGACTACTAGCAGAGGCATTGCAGGTTTTAGATCTTTATTTATGCCTTTCCTAATTAAAACACTGTACAAGCTAATGAATGTTTTTAAAACGTTGAGATCATCAAATGAAATGGAAATGCAAGAATTTCAAATGATGTCTGAAGGGGGAGGGAAGGTCTTTATCTAACTACAGAGCTTCAGTGTTCTGCCGTTGGCCCAAATCTCTCTCATAATGAATTTATCTACAGGCTGCTGCACTAGATACTAGAGCTGTCTGGGTACTAGTAGCTCTGTATTAATATAGGCCTCCTTTTAAACCGTGTGACAGTTTACAAAATGCTATGGGATACGCAGGGATGAAAGGTACATAAATACATGTAGAACGCTATAATTTCGATGCAGTTAGCAATGCACAAGAAGGAAGGGTTTGCCAGGCTACACTTTATATGTCTATAAAGTTTCATTTTCTGGAGCACAGAATACATGGCATAATACTTGTTCTAAGCAGTTCCACTTGAAACTAATTGCTGTGCACAAGCTCTGGGGCGGTTACTTGATTCTGCTGCCAGACAGGGGCATTGACAGTGATGCAGTAATTTCATAGATAGGGGAAAAAGTTCTGAAGGAATCACCAGTGGAAAGTGTAAATGAGAAGGAGAATTACCAGCAATCAGGAGTCTCAGCCTATACTGGGAGGTGAGAGAATTGATGATGTAAGGAGGAACAGTGCCTGTCATTTTCCTCCTGCTGCCATCACCTATGAACCAGCTCTGGCGCAAAGGCTGTAGCATCCACAGGGGCATTTTCTGTTGTGTGGGACTTGGAGTGAGAATAAGGAGATACGCTATGAAGGAACAGGGTAAGTTAATTTCCTATGATAAGAGCTTGTTTGTAAATTCTGTGTCTTTGTTTCTTCTGTAGTTTTGTTTTAAATAAGTACTTCTCTGTAAATAGATGGTGGGATAATACTGGGTTGGGATTCATGATACCTAGGTTCACTTTCAAAGCTGGGCATAGGGTTTTATGGTCCTGAACAGATCACTTAGTTTGTCTGGTGTTTTCCTCATCTGTAGTATGGAAAGAATATCTCAACAGCAATAAAAACTTGCAGGGAACAGGCTGAGCTAATATAGTGTAATGTTGTCTAGGAAGAACTGCTTCTGAAAGTGGAAAGATAAATTGTGATGCTTTGTGTGTCCCCCACTAGACACAACAGGAATGTGCTGGCTCCTAGATCCATGGCTTTCTACAGAAAGTGGCTGATAATATCCCTATTTTTCTGGTAGTTTGGGATTGTTGCTTCAGTTTGGGTTACTTGAAGTCTGCAGGAAAAGCAAAGCAATAAAAGCGAATGAAAATCACACAGATAAGCTCTTACATGTCAGAAATGTCAGGTTGTTGGTCGGCGTAACTGAGTCATGGAGAGCACTGTTGTCTTTCTGGTTTTCTGTTGCCAGTGTAGTTCTGCATATCCCTTGCACTACGGGGATTGATTATTCCCAGTCACTTTCTAGGAATGACAATAAGCCTGAGAACTGTGTAGGGTAGAATAAGCTAAATCAAATAAATTGCTGGAGAACTAATAGCCAGCAAGTCTCTGCTGAGCTTCAATAGCCAACCAAAACATCTCTCTGTTGAGCATAATAGTCTGCAGGGTTTCAAAGTCTTGTAACTTGGCGAGGTTTGTGTGAGTGTTTTCATGCGAACAACAGGCAATGTTCATGGCAGCACACTGGCAGATTACAGGTTCTCCAGGGTTTCTGGAGGCAGGACCCTCAGCATCAGGAAACGTGTACAGAAATTGCTGCGATGAGACTCAGGACTTAGTACAATGGGAGAAGCGATCATTTCTCACATCGTGTACAGAACTGCTGGGTATGCTCAGGTAATTTAACATAAATGAGAATCAGTGTGTCATCAGCTGTATTAAAGAGGCGGTGTATATGTACATGCACAGCCATACAGAAGATTCAAGTTTATATGTCTCAAACATAGCGTCAATGCTACAGCTGCTAATACTACATAGCCAGTGTGAGCATGATGGCTTGTACAATATGTAGATGTATATTGAATCATTCTCATCTTCCTTCTCTTTCATCTCTTCACCTAAACAATAAAGTTATAAATGTGGTTAACTGCAGAAGTCACACTAGCATACTTCACAAACCTGTCTCTTACTGAGGCCAGGAGAACTTATTTCTGAGCCCATAAAACTCCTCTTCAATATTTATCTATCTTCACCATTTTATGCACAATGCACACTTCTATTTAGGAGCAAAGAAAATGAATAAATACTAGTGGTCAGCACTTCTTGGGAATATAGTGTTTGGTTTTTTTCTCTGTAGAACAGGAGTAATTGTATCTCCTTACCACATCAGAGTGGTAGTAATGCTAATTAAAGTGTGGAGAGCTTTGATTATTAAAAAGCAGAATGGGGGCAGAGAGAAAGCAGTGTTTCTGACGAGTTAATCATGTTCAGTCAGGCACGTTAAAGTCCAAACAGGGTGAACGCCCTGTCCTGCACTTCACTTAATTTGGCAGCAAATAAAATGTATAAAGCCAGAGGAAGAGAATGCCAGACTGAGAATAAAGGTAGAGAGACCAGGTTCTGCCTGTGCCTACATTTGTCTGTGTGTCTGCATGAGTGCGTATTTTAACAAGCTGGCTGAGAAGATGACAATTCATCGTGGGAAAATGAAGTCCAAGTGTTCAGGAAAATCAGGATTTAGTGTTTGAAGCAGGGAATTAAAAGTGGTAGTTGGCCATAATTTGGTTTGATTTAGCAGTTTTCACCCAGGAACCTGAGAGGTTTTGTATGTTTCTGGCATCTTTTCATACATGTTTGGAGGTGAAATAGTGGGGATTTTGTTGTCTAAAGTGAAATCTTAGGGATAAAATGGGATTCTTGTTACAGCAGCATCTCTCAGTCCATAATAATGTCCAGAGTACAATGCATGTGTTCTAGAGAGGGCTTCAGGTTGCAAGCTTCAGGTTTTGCACCTTGTGTTTGGCTGCTTTTCAGTCTCATTTCCTAAGACTTCAAGATTATCCAGCTGCTCTGTCAGTCTTCCCTCTCTCCTCCTTTCAGGGAAACAGAACTTAAAGATACTAATCAGTAGTTGAGGTGCATGAGAGATACGAGAGTGAAAGAAGAGAGTGTGTGGTTTAGGATGTATGGGTGGAAATTGAAGACATTAAGCAGTTAAGGAAGACAGCTTAAGGGCTCTAAGGGTGGATTTTAAGGACATGGAGAGGAACTGGAAAAGCAGACAAATGGAAAGGAACAGAAGGCATTTCTGAGGATGGTACTGCCAAGAGGATGTTACTTGGAGGTAGGGCAAAACCCGATGGGTGTTGAGGATGTTGGATGCAAATCTGTCAGAATAAAAAGATTAATTAAATCAGCTGCTAAGGGAACAGTTTGTTTCTGGATATGTACAACTGCGTAGAAGGAAATGCCTGGAAGTCTACACTTACAGTCAGCCTAATTGCCTCTGTCCGGGTGGGGTGTTGTGGGAGCCTAGGGAAGATGCCTGGAATTTTGTCTTTGCCTGCACTGTTTGTGGAATGTGGCAACAGTGTTTCTTCAACCCCTCTCTTCCACATTCTTTCATTTCGGTGCAATATAACCATAAAACAAAAGCAGTGGGGTGTAAGTGACATGATGAGTAAAATAGAGAGAAAACAGCCTCAGAACAGGATGAAGTCCCTTTGTAGTCAACCTTTGAGACTGGTTGTGTGAAAAAGAAAGTTATTACTTTGAGATGGTCAATGCACTGGGACATGTCACTGAAAGACACTGTACCATGGTCCCGGTGACTAATGGAATATCTACAGGAAAATATTCACTCTTCCTTTAAACTGTTAGGGAACACAGACACACCTATTTTGCTTGAGCCACTCCCTGTAGTAGTATTCAACCCAGCAAATACTGGGAGTAAAGCCATACAGTGAGCCACCTCCGAAGGAGCTCGGTTGTTCCTCCAGCTTGTCCTCTGTACTCTGAAAGGTTTCAGAGGTCCAGAAACATTACTACTTGAGAGCACAAATGGAACTAGAAATACATCAGAGCTCTGCAAACGGCAAAGG
>JASSUY010020370.1:0-14549 GCA_032466535.1 Forpus xanthops
CATTCACAACTTCCCTGGGCAACCCATTCCAGTGCCTCACCACCCTTACAGTAAAGAACTTCTTCCTGATATCCAATGTTTGTTTTGTTTTGCTTTGCTTTGTTTTTCGAACAAGAGGAAATCGTTACTCAGGGAAGGATTAGTGAAGGAGACACAGAAAAAAGATGAGAAATAATCTCATGTCCTGCAAGATCTATATCATTCTCTTCTTGGTGGTCAAACAGATCATTTGCAATTTTCATACCTTTACTGTGTAAACACAAGAAAGAAAATTTAGAGTACAAAACACACACACATATATATTATATCGATATATTTACGATATCATCCAAAGCTCCCTGGTGTCACTCTAAAAATAAATCATTACATATATTTATATGTTTGTATACACAGGCAGATTTGTTTGCTAATTAATGTGCAAAAGGTGTTGATGGAGAAGAACTAAGACAACCTGAGAAAGTGAGAAGGAAAATGACAAAGTCTGCTTAAGAATAGCAACTAGAAATAAGATGGTTCAGTGTCTCCTGATTTAATACTTCTGGACAACTCCCCACTGGAAATCAAGAATTAGAAATCAGTGATATGTGCTTTGTTCATCTCCTCATCAATGTGCTGAGCATGAAAATAGGATCTAATTTAATGAAACAGACAGCTCACCCTAGGAGCTGATTATGTGATGTGCGCACAGAGTACGTATTCTTATATTAACATAAAAGCCTGAATATAAAAATAATAAACCCACATCTGTTACAGAATCTTGTCTTTTTTTAGTATGAGTTTGTTTGGATTTCTTTTTTCCTCCTTGTGGATTTCTACTTTGTATGTGAAATTTCATAGTTGCAGCATGTATTTACACTCAGTCCACAGCAATAGATAAGAATTTGCTTCAATTTTCCCTAGGTCTTTTATTCCACTCAGAAATGAGAGTAAAGAATAAGATTTTTGTGGGTTAGTTTTTTAAAGAAAGCTGGAAAAGTTATCCTTATTTTCTAATACGACACAAGTAATATGTGGCAGAATGCATTCTGGGATCATATTTTTTAGACAATGAAATTTCCTAATAGGATGATAAAAACTAACGGTATTTAATCAGAGAGTTGTCCAGAAAGAAAGAATAAGCCTTGTAAATAAAAATGTCTTAGACCTTGCTAAATAGTTGATAATTTTTGGTTAGCAAAAAATTTATTTGAAGAACCTGTCCATAAATAGGTGGAAACTGAATACAATGTCAGCTGCGTGGTAATAAATGCTTTGTTTACATGCTTAGCGCTGAGGTCAGGACTCTCTGATCTGTCCTCAACAGTGATTAAATTACATACTTTCCCCTCACATGAAAACTGTACACACACAAAAAATATTAATAGCTTTTTATGGAATTCTGCCATATTTTTGGTGTCAGGGCCTTAAGTTATCCTTTAAAATTCTGTATGCATCCTTTAAAGGGGAATGCCAAAGAAAATAAGTAATGAGATATCCATAAACATCCTTTTGACATGCTGTCATCATTACTTGGTACTGCCTCCTTTTTTTTTTTTGATTCAGGTTAGTGTAGTACAGATGAAGTTCAATCTATTCATCTAGTATACAATACTAGATGAATATATGACTACATATGCAATACCCTATACTAAATGCACTATATTTTAGACACCTTCGAAAGTTCATCAGTGTCACTTGGAAAAATGTGATTAAATTCACCCCATGGGCATTTGGCCTATAGGTCGTATGATAGAGACATCAGTCTCAGCTGAAATTGCACACTACCAGGTTGATCCAACTCTCAGTATACTTATTCACAAATGGTGCAACTTATGTAATGCAATATTGAGTCTTGGGAGCTTGAGATAGAGACTCTTTCTGACTGGGCGTTAAGCATGTATGCCTGTGTGCACTTGCATTTAAGTCTTTACTTATTGTTTGAGAATATCTGTGTTTTATAAGTATGACAACTGCATGTAAGTGCACAAAGTCAAACATTAAGAAGATAACATACTTGTAGGTCCTCACTGTGCAGAAAAGATAGTTCAGCTTGGTTAAAAATAGGCAGAAAAAGTCAGAAAAAGGGAAAGACTATTATAGGATGTGTGGGTAGATAGCTAACATCATAGGAAAAATCACTCCCCAGTTTGATATGTTTATTGTCTTGCCCTTTAGAAAACAAGTTCTCACTTGGGCTTGATACTGTTCTGGAAAGCACATCACTAATTAGCAACAACAACAAAAATTCCAAAACCCAAACCCACGATGAAGTTAACTTTCCCCAGAATCAGTACAAGAAAAAACAAAAGGAGGAGGGGGAAGATTTGTTACCTCTTTCTTAGAATAAACCTCATCTTTATCAGTGAGCTAAAAAAAATGCATATACACTTTTTTCTGCTTTCTGTTGCTTAGAAATAAAGAGCAGTGGTATTAAGGTCTAGTGCCATTACAGTCGATTTGCAGTAGCCTGTTTACACTAGCTGAGGAACTGGCTCATGATGTTGTTTAAACATGATGACAGCCCAGAAAAATTCCTGATGAATGAGTCACCCAGTTGTGGAACCAAAATTCATTCCTAACCCACTATGGCTACTACATTTATAAAGGTCATGGTTAGCTTTATGTTGATTATGGTACCCTGAGGATTTAATTAAATGGGATTTAAAATTATGAATACCAAAGCCAGACAGGTCATATTGGATAATCCAGTTTTATTTTACAGTAATTGCTTATACAAGTTATTATAATATTATTTAGAAACATCCTGATTATCAGTGGAAGTTCTTGTGCATTTAATTAATCATGAGTACAAAATGACTTCAACAAACTGAGGCCATTAAGCCTTCCTTATATAGTCTTTTCAGATGGAAATGGACATTTTCATTTAAATTCTTATCATTTTTGTAGTTTTAAAATGAAGAGACAAGGTAAATAACGCTGGCTTAATTATCGGTTTATTTATTAGATTTACTTAGCTGTTTTAAGTGGATATTTCATATTTGGATTTTGATGCAAGTTTTTGGTAGCTAGATTTTCACAGGGTCTGACTTTACAGGTAGCTTGACCTCCACTTAGCTAAAGTTTTCAGAACTTTATATTTTTAATCACAAGAAATGCTGGCTAGTGTTCCTATGTCCTTGCTGATGTCTACAGATTTTGATGCATTTATAAAGAAAGGTGAAAGACTGTGATGATGGTAAATTTTAAAGGACAAGTGGAGATATAACCTTTACTTAACTGAAAGACCAGAAGACCAGCTTATTAGTGTGTACCATAGCATGATGGTCAAGCATGATGAAACTCTGAGTAAAACAGGTTATACAGACTATGACATCAAGGCAGCCCTATCTCGCAGAGTTCAGGATGGGCCAATGAAAAGCCCATAGCAAGATTTCACTTCCATAACAGTCTGTGAGTCATATGATATGAATGTCCTTCCATATGGAAGGATGTGGACCTGTTAGAGTGAGTCCGGAGGAGGGCCACAAAGATATTGTCATGGGTTCAGCAGTAGCAGGCATTTTTCTCTTTCTTACTAGCTGGTACAGCACTGTGTTTTCGACTTTCGGACTGGGAACAGTCCTGATAACACCAATGTTTATATTTACAGCTTAGAATGTTTGATTTGACCAAGGACTTTCTGAGTCTCATGCTCTGCCAGGGAGGAGGGGAAACCGGGAGGAAGCAGGAAAAGGACACCTGACCCATACTGACCAAAGAGGTATTCCATACCACAGCAGGTCATGCCCAGGATGGAAAAAATGGAGGGCAGAAACCCAGAAGGGTGGGGGTTCACTGATGGGTTGGGCTTGGTATCAGGTGGTGAGTGGTTGTATTCTCTTCCCTTGTATTTCCCTTGTCATCATTATTATTACTGGTGGTAGCAATAGTGGTTTGTGTTATACCTTAGTTACTAAACTGTTCTTAGCCTATGGGAGTTGCATTCTTTCGATTCTGCTCCCCATCCCCCCAGGAGCTGGGGAGAAGAAAGAGCGGGGAGTGAGTGAGCAAACTGGGTGAGTTATAGTGGCTTAAACCATGACAGATGGCTAGAGGGCTGGAGCACCTCTCCTATGAAGAGAGGCTGAGACAGTCTGGCTTGCTCAGTCTAGAGAAGAAAAGGCTCCCTTGAGACCTTAGAGCAGCTTCCAGTGCTTAATAGGGGCCTACAAGAAGTATGGAGGCAGGCTTTTTGCAAAGGGCTGTGTAAAGGGGCTAGTGGCAGGACAATGGAGAATGGCTTTAAAATGAAAGAGGGTAAATTTAGATTAGATAATAGGAACAATTTCTTCCCTGTGAGGGCGCTGAGGAGCTGGCACAGGTGCCCAGAAAAGCTGCGGCTGCACCATCCCTGGCAGTCTTCAAGGCCAGGTTGGACGGGGCTTGGAGCAATCTGGTCTAGTGACAGGGAAGTGAGAGCTAGATGATCTTTAAGGTCTTTTCCAACCCCAACCATTCTATGATTCTATGAGAGAACTGATGGCCATATCAGTAAGGATCTTCTTTCCAGCAATACTTTTCACTAAATTCATTTTACTTCATCTTGTTTGTCTACGAAAAGTGATTTATCTGGGTTACCATCAAGAACAAGGTACAGTGGCAGTGCTCCCTGTCAGATCATAATATGCAGTATTAAACAGTGTTTACTTGCATGTTCATTCACATTGCAGGTCTGGGCAATTGTGAAACATAAGCACATTCAAACCAAAATTCAGTAGGTCTCATAAAAGACAGGTTGCTATTTGTGCTGTTTGGTTAATTGTTCTATACGACTGAGAAATAGATGAGAATTTACTGGAGTCTTTTGATATTCAGTATTGCTGTGTCACACTACATTGAGAATAATGAATAGGACATTCTCTTTGGAGCAAAGAATATCAGTTTTTTTACTCAGGAAGCAGGGAATCCAGCTGGAGAGGAGAAAATTGACAGGTAGATTGCCAACATAAAGGCAAAGGTAACATGCTGATCATAACCAGGGGAAATATGAAGATAATAACAGAGGATGATAACAACCCAGCTGAGGAGAAGAGGGGGGTCTGGAAGATCAAGTGCTCCCAAGCTGTGCACAGCTATTATGCAGATGGAGGGACACCTCTGCTCACGCAGAAAGAAGCTGGTTTATTTCCCATTTAGTAGAATGTGTTAACTCCAGCTTTGTACTAAATAAGATCAGGTCTTGCTTTCTCCCAATTATCAGGAGTATGCATTTTTTGACAGATTTCCACACCACTGCCTTGTTATTGTGGATGTATCATTATTTATCCCTCTTTGTCCTCTCTCCCCCTTCCTCTTGGCTGTGGGGCTCTGCAAGTTGCAGGCAACTGCCACATCAGGTATATGTGAATCTGTGAGATGCATGATGAGGAAAGATGGAGTGATCACTTCTCACTGCTGTGTTTACTCTGTTTTCTGTCTTCAGCAGGCCCGTTTGCAGTGAGATGCTTTCATGAGCGCTTCCCATCAAGGATCCCAGGAAGCGTGAGAGTAGCTGTGGTAGCCATACTGCTGCCCAGCAATGATAGAAACCTTGGATAATCTCCCTGTCTCCAGCAGCTCATCCTGGAATAGCTTTCCTCCATAATATACCTACTCCTTGAAGCCTGTCCCAGCTCCTCTCAGCCATCTGCCACCACAGGCAGGTGAGGAGCAAGGAAGAGGAGATGAGGAGGGGGAGAGGAAGAAGATCAGGATGGGGAGATGTCAGTGTAGAGCTCCCAGTGACAAGATGGGGGGGAGCATTTTGTCCTTCCCTGGAAATCAGCTTGCTTTTAATGAGTGGTGTTTTCTATTTTTCTAATTCTCCAGCAATGGTGGCTACGCAAACACCTTTTGCTAGTTTCTTTTCCAAGCCATAGTAATTGTCTTAAGAACAGTTTTGAAATGGGAAATTTCCCAAATTGTGTTTCTTCCTCATCCTTTTTCTTCTACTTATTTTCTTCTCCTCCTTGTCTTGTTTTGTTTTGCTTTGTTCTGTTTTGTTTATATATATTTATATATATATATATATATATTAAATTACCTCACTGGGACTAGGATCTGCACTTGAGATGTTTTCTGGGCTAGGCTTAGATCAGAGTCCTAACTCAAACTTGAATGACTCATGACCTCCTGTGACTCATTAAAGCTTGCCTCTAGAGAGAGAGGAAAAAACAGTTCTTTGCAGTATGATAAAAGTCATTAGAAATTATCCTGTATATTTATGAAGGTGACTCACACAATATTTTGTATCTCAGGAGCAGCAAATGTATCATAGAATGCAGAAGCTGAAATAATACAGCAAGTGCTCTTATTAATTACTGTGCTAAAAACCTGATATCAGACCAGTGTCTTGCTTAAACATATACTATAAAGCTCTTTTGCCAGCAACCTTTTATTTTCCTTTTTTTTTAAACTGTAAAGTAGTCTCCTTCTCCTAGAAAAAAATTTGCACTGAAGAGAGGATGCGAGTGTCCCCCCAAAGCAATTATCCATTGTTGGCTACTCCCTCATGGTGTTATAGAAAAGATAGTGAAGTGTGACTAGTTAAGCAAAGATTTTCATTACCATATTCTGTGAAAGTAGAAGTCTTGGGAAAATTTGGGTCATTGACTTTGAAATGGTAAGTGTGCTTCCTCTCACAACTCTTACCTGTCAGAAAGGATGATTTGAGAGTGGTAACCTCTGCTCAGAACCCCTGTTGTGCTGGGAAAGATATGCAGAACCTGAGCATCATGGGAATGGCCACAGAGCACAGATACTGTAGATATTTTTGAGCAGAATTCTTTGTTTATCGCTTTTTCTTTCCCCTTCTAATATCCTAACCACAGAAATTAAGGGTATGCAACAGTTTTCTTATTGCTGTAATGGATCCTTTAGCTCAGGTAATGCATGAGCTTAATAATTAGTGCACAGTTATGTCCATGGCTCTCCCTCCCAACCAGTGTTATTTATATAATCTGGTTATAGAAATCCTGTCAGCATCATTCCTTTCTGTCATGTTAAGCTCTCTAATAGTGAGAGCTTATTAACTTGTGGTTTATTAGGTTCTTTGCCTTTACAATCAAGTCATTAGATAAACCTGTTATCCTAGACTCCTTTCATTTCTGTCTCAGGATCCATCTTTACTATGATACCTGTGCTTAATAAGAGTGCTTAAGTAGGCAGGCTGCAAATGATTCACTTGTATCTGTTGTCCACTTTTTTATGTAATAAAAACCCCTAAATCTTTAGAGCTTCTAGCTGGCTGCTTAGCCAATGGCTTTCACAATCTTGTGTTCCAATTAGTTGCCCTCAGGTTCAGCATCCTTCTTCCACACGCTTCCTGCAAGCCCTGACACGCATTGCTCTTGTCTTGATTGTAGTGGTTTTCAGCAATGGATATTTTCGACTTACGTTCATGCAATAAAAATCAGCACAGTGAGAGCTTCAAACTACTTGGGGCCTGTTGGCTGTTACTTGCTTACTACTGATATACATTATATATACATCCAAATAGTTTGAAGACCTTAGTGAAGAGATTCTAGTTTTTACATTGTTGTTCAGTTTTGCCACTACTACTAGTTGTTTGATTTCACCTTCATTAACAGGCAGCTGCAATGCTCAGTTCAGGTTTAAGATGTGGCAAGTACTTACCTTTAGAGAAAAACTCCACATCTGGATGCAGCTAGTTCAGATTTTACTTAGAAAAGGTGAAACAAGTGGAACCCTGTGTATGCATTGACATTTTCTTCAGTAAAATCAGTAAAAGGATTTCCTGAAAAAAAAAAGATTTTTTTTTAATTTGATTTTTACCTTCAAATTCCAGTATTTATGCAGATATTTGCTAATACTCTGATTGTACTCTGGTGACACACTGAAATGTTTATTAACTTGAACAGCTTTACAGTGGCTTTATTCTGATGCAAGTGAAAAAAAGTCAGCCTCTGACTTAAGCATACTTCTAGATTTGTTATTCTGTTTCTATTCCATTTGACAGTCTTCACTGAGGCTTGATAGCATGGCAGGTTGGACTACACCAAAACCCTCTCAGAGGGCAAAGGTGAATGCATGTGTAACAGCATGTTTTTCTGCTGATGATTTTGTGCAGTCATTCCTGGTTAAGAAAACATTCAAGGCCATAGCAATGCTTCTGGAAATTAGTAAAATCTATTGGTACATGAAATCTTACTTTAGAAGTTGTGCCTTACAGATATTAAAAATGAATCTGCCATAGAACCATGAGTAAAGCTTTTTGCAAAGCATTTATTTGATGTATAGTTGTTCCCTAGAGAGAAGAGAATCCGAGTTCTGAGTAAATGAGTGCACTTGGCACATCCTGGAATAATGACAAAGGTTCACTAGCTCCAAGGGGGAGCATTGCTTTGACAAACTTAGTTCCAGTGCCTTTTGCTTAGAATGGATTCAGGGAATTTGGAACTATATGAAAAGAATATATCAGCACAATGATACGTACAATGAGAGAAGGCATCCATTAACAGGAAAGGGAAGAAGAACAAGTTCTTGTTACAGTTTCCTTAGAAATTTACTTTATCTCCTGAGTGTATCTATACCTCAATCTTTCCAGAAAGCAAATGCTTGAACTGTCAATACAGAATGATCCTGAAGTATATTTTCAGAGGGAACTGCGTTATTATCTATTTTTGCTGTGCAGATGCAGGATGCTCTGCATAATGTGTACTTGTGACCTGCCTGAGAGCTTGCTTTCAAGTCCTGCAACATTAAAGAGCAATCAGTCCATATTTTGCTCATGATCCCTTCCATGAAGTCAACCAAAGAAAACACAGCTTGGAACCTGCATGTTTCCGGCTCATTGAAATACTAAATGGAAGCACCTGGAGGGTGAGTTGTTTAATGCAGAAGTAATCTATTAGTGTGAGTGATGCATAGCCAAGGCTCCTTGTGCTGGAGCTGGTTAATTAGGAAGTCCAGGTGTGGCCTGTGCCTCTGTAGCTCTGCCTTGGGGTTACTTCTTTAGAGTTCAATAGGCATGTGCTTGCACTCCCATGGCAGTCCCAGCCTCTCCTCACAGGAAGACACTGGGAAAATTATGATGCTCTCAGGGTACAACGCAGGGAGAGAAAGCAACAAATAGCCCCAGAAAGATTGGGTGTCACTGCTCTTGGATGTAGGGAATTCTGTCTGTACAGGCATAAGGTGCCATTCCCATCTGGTTCTGCTGCATAAAAATGTGCAAATTAAACACTCTTGCCCAAGCCACTGAATGCCTTCAGTCTCCATTGGGCTTCTTTTCTTGGCAAAAGGCACACTGGCAGGGTGACCCATGGTGTCTTGCAGGATGTGACCAAAAGTGAGCATGTAACTAGGGTGCATTACCAGAACTCTTCCAGTCTGGGCAGATCAACTGCAGAAGTAGGATCCAAACTCCAGAGAAGTGATGATAGTGTTCCCTGAGAAAGTCAATCTGATAAGTAAAGGTGCTGGTGTATTCCCTAGATTATTTTTTTTTAAAGTAATGAGTTCTTCATATAAAATATGGACGTTATCCTTGAAGAAAGGAGTTCAGTTTTCTTCACCTGAATGTGTTTTAGCTCTTCTAATGTTTTACAGGACATGGGAACCACAGCAGAATTCTGTGGCCATAAATTAGAAGAGCAGTTCCTCCAGAGAGTACTTGTTAATGCCTGCTCTGCTATGGAGAGAGGTCAGAAATCTAAATGGCTGGAGAAACCTACAATGCAGCCTTGGTTCCTTCCCTTCAGGTCCAAAAAAGTGCACAAGTGGACATGTACACGCCTGTGGTTGCCTATCTACTCTCTGCTAAATTTCTTTATGAGCAGAATTTCTGAAACACTCTTTTCAGATGTTTGAGTTGGTTAAAAGTTACATATTGAGGGGAGCAGCCACCTAAAATATGCACATTTCATTCTGGAAGTTTTCATAGTCCTTTAATAAAGCTAGTTTAAATGGCAATGTTATTTCAATCCTGGTGGAACTGCTGGGAGATTAAAGGTCCAATAAAGTAGGGGGATATTGCAGTGCATCCATACTGATGGAATTTAGGTTCATGAAAAGATTGCACAGAAACAGAACTAGTACTTGGGTTTTGCTTATACTGCATCTAAGACTACAGTGGAGGGATCTTAAATCTAGCTGTGGCTGAGACAGTCATCATATATTCTTCCAGTGTTTGGTCATTTCAAATACAGCTATGGCTTTTTCTGAGCTATGAATCATAGAATCATCATAGAATGATTTGGGTTGGAATGGACCTTAACATCATCCAGTTCCATCCCCACTGCCACGACCAGTGACACCTCCTTTTAGACAAGGTTATACAAGGCCACGTCCAACCTGGCCAAGAACTCTGACAGGAAATGCATCTACAATTATTTCTATGGCCATGGTGCTTGGAGAGTATAACACATGTATTTTTTTGTTTACTTTCCTGCAGTTAAATGGTCTCAAGCAAAAGGAGAACATAGGAAAGAGTAATTGTTTTCTGTCACTCAAAGATGAACCTCAAGTTGACTCTCCAGAATTGCATTGTATGCAGTCTGAACACGCATAGCCTAAATTCCTACAGTATTTTTTTTCCAAAATATTTTATCTGCAAAATATATATAAGCAGTATTTGCACTTTGAAAAATATACACAAGTAAATTTTATTTACAAATTAAACAGTTTCTACAAATGTTAGTCTGTAAAATATTTGATTAGTACTTATCGGTGATTAAAGACTAAGAACTTATGAAGAAAGAATCTGTTTACTTTAGGGGAAGAAAGCAGACACTGTGAAACATCCTTTAAGATAAAACTGGTTTCCCTAGACGCAAAAATGAATACAGGAATCTGCTAGAAACCATAAACTGTATATTATAAAGGCAAGAGATTGGTTCAGATGTCAAACTCTAAAACGTGGTCCTGGGAGCCCTCCTTAATAATTATTAATAATTAATTATTAATAGCTGCCTAATTTTATACTCTGTGGATCTCTTCTGTTTTCTTTTTCTGAAATTTTTCATAAGCTCAGTATTAAACTTTTGCATGAAAATGTGAGTTACACTTCACCTGGGAGCTGTTCTGCTGCCGAAGAAATTAGAAAGATTACATTTACTAAAGATACCCAAGTTCTAATCGACAGTTTCCTTTCTACATGTTGTATCTACTCCTAAAATAGGATTTCAAAAGTGTTTGAACATTGTTACAAAGTCTGCCTTTGCATGAGCACTTTTCCATTCTAACTTGTATACAAATTTGCGTTTGAAAATGCAATTCTTAAAAGATGTTTTTAATGCTCTACACTGTTAATATGATGTGGCATTAATTTATTCTGGAAACATTTCCAGTCACAACAAATAGCAGATATTTTCACCCTAACTCATTAAATTGAATCATTTGTTTATTACAGTTGTGAGAAGAAAAGTAGAGTGTAATGTGATACTAATACAAGTTTTTCTGAATCTCTGAAGCAAAGTGTGCCTTTGTGCACAATGTGCCTGCAAACATCACTTTCAGACTTAACGCTGCTGATGCATTTCTCCTTATGCCTGATCTAAGCCTGATGAATTCAGTGTCATTCAGACTTTGTATCAGGTTCTTCATCTTTTTGTTGTCTGTGTCCACTCTTTAAATCTTAAGAAGCAATGTACTCTTTCTAACCAGTTTCCCTCATCTGAGCAGGTGCTGAAATGTTCAAATCCGGTAACTGCTGCTGTTGTTTCTGTTAATTAGGCCAAATGAGCAAAATCTATTTGTTTTCCTTGTAACAGGAATGGGGCAGAATGATGCATTTATTCTCAAGGGATACGTCCATTTTCTATGCATAAATGCACTATCCAAAGCTTTGCCTAGCACGTGTCAAACACAGTTGTCTCATCTAGTAGAATAATTAAAACATAGCAACTTGTATTGTAGAATCAATGAATATTTTTTTTTCTAGTTTAAATAACTTCTTTTCTGGAAGAAAAAGGTTGCAAGATACTAATATATAGAATTTCTTATATATTGAAGAAAGCATATTTTTTGAGTAAGAAACTTTTTAAGTTTGATTTCATTTTGAGGACAGAGCTAGTTGGCACCAAAGCCTTTGGATTTCTACAGGACACTGAATTAATATTTCCTTGAAGATGCTTCCTACATGTGTAAGTCCAAATATTAATCAAACTCCTATTTCAGTCAGTTTTTAACTTCAGCACCCAAAGCTGCATAAATGCATTCATGAAAGTGCAGTAAGGAACCATATGTACAGAAGTATTTGCAATGTCAAGCCATTAGATTATATAGTATTTTGGCCTATGACAATTTGAAAATGCAGTAGTTGGTTTCTGAAAGCACTGGAAATATCCCTGTGCATTTATCAGGCTTTTTTTTTCCATATCCTTCAATAGTGAGTTTCATTATCATCCTGTTATCTGTGGCATTTCCACTGTGAAATGCAGTCTTTGCTGATAAATAGGCACTCAGATTTTCAACATATTTTACTGTCAGTGGAGAAAACTAAGAATACTGTCTGTAATGTTTGATCTGCTTGATGCTAGTGATCATTGCAGTATTCTACTAGTAGATTTGGATTAGTCTACCATTTGTGAGAAAATAGGTAAGAGTCCCAGAAAATTTAGATGGAAATAATTATGCCATCACATCAAATTCGTATTCCTTTACAAGTCTGAGATGTTAACAATAGTGTCAGGTTCTCCACTTACTTGATTCTGATCATTCTCGAAAAAAACAGATATACTTAAGTTTGAAAATTTGCAGGTAGTAGGGAGATTTTTACTTTAATGCAGCTTCAGGGAACAGTTATATATAAACACTGCATGATGTGTTCATATTTCCTGCTGAAACTCAGATTGCTGACATCAGTAATTGGAATTGAGACTTTATACTGTGGAAATTGCACTGCAACAGTGAAAAGCACTGCAGCAGTGAGGAGGAGGGATGCAGTCAGGAAAATCTGAAGCACTCAGTTTGATACCCCTACAAGTAGTGAAAACATTTCCACTGATCACAAGTGAGTGCTGGATCAGGGGCAGGAAAAAAGATAAGTATATGGGATAAGAAGAAGCGGGTAAGAAGAGGCAGAGGAAATGAGCAAATGTCAAACCATTGGGGTAGGGATGTGAGCTCAGAACATTCCCCGTCTCCAGTGTTTTACCTGTATGTGTGTTGGTGTGTGCATGCTAGTCAGAGTAGGTTTTTTATGCAGATTTATAAACTTTGATTTTTACACATTTAAATACAGAAAGGGATTTCACATTTTGGATATAATCTTCAGCACATTCACTGCAAATGCAGACTCCTATATTTTGATTTCATTTTTCCATTCTTGCTTTAGAATAAAATTAACAAGGTCTAACTCTTTAGCTTCTGGTTATATTAGATAAGTGACAGGCAGCTTCTTGTCCATCAGTGAACATTAAGTAAAAACTCTGTATTCTAAGCCCAGGTTGGGGATAGCTGCTGAGCAGGATGGGTTCTTTTCTCTGTAGGGGAGACAGGCTAGTAAAGAATCTAATTTTGGGAGCTGTGCAAATTATTTATGTCCTCCAGCATATTTTATGCAGTTCCTAAAGTAGATGACTCAGTTTTAAGTCTGCTTGGAGACAGGGGTTTAATGTAGATGGCTCCTTGCTTCGTTAAGCAGCCTGTGATCCTACTTACTGTTGTGCAGGGGAGAGCTGTGAGGGGGTCTTTGGTGTGTTGCATCCAAGAGGCTGTGGGAGACTGGAATAATATACATACAAGACAGCTGGAGAGCTAGTTCCCCATCTTGATGTTTCCACATGAATTGAGTCCAAGACAGCTTTAATGTTGTACAAATGGGGCAAAAGGCTTATTTCCTAAAGGTTTAAGAACACCTGAATTCCTCAGCTGATGCACTGGAGAGTTTATAAATATTTTGGACATTGGCAGAATAGCCTCAAATTTTGCTGGATATTATGTAGCATGTGCTGTATTCTAAGAGAAATTGAAGGAACAGCCGCTACTGAATATCTCTGAGCCCATTAGCAATAATTTGAGAAATGTAGCTGCAATTGTCCCATGGTAATTTAAAAACTATAAAAAGAAATTTCAGGGAAAATATTACTTTCCCTCCCAAAAAAATAAAACAGCAATAAAAAATATTTTTTGGAAGAAGTACTATTTGGATGCAATGTGTGAGGTACTCATTATTCTAAAGAAAAATTACAATAATTTGTGAAAGGTATTTTTTACAGCTATGACAATAAAAAGGAAATCTCTCACATTATTAAAAAGTAGGTAATCAAAATGTTTACTATGCCCTTTTTTAAGAAAAAATAAGATATATATATATTTTGCATTTTTTTTTTATCTTTCCCTGCAACTGCCTGGCAATCTGGTTTCATTTTGACCCTGTCTGGCTTCCTGCAACACACAGCTGCCAAAACATAAAAATAGTGAGTTTGACTTGAGAATGATACTGAGTTCACAGTTCACTGGCATTTGTATGCCCACCAGACGTTTCCTTTCTCTCTGGTACTGGTGTTTACCACAGATTTCAGTGCTGGTTGCAATAGGCAAACCATTAACCATGAGGGACTGTAGTGAGAGGACAAGGGGTAATGGGTTCAAACTTAAACAGGGGAAGTTTAGATTGGATATGAGGA
>JASSUY010020370.1:15538-49682 GCA_032466535.1 Forpus xanthops
AAGTTGTGAATGCTCCATCACTGGCGGTGTTCAAGGCCGGGTTGGACATAGCCTTGGGTAGCATGGTTTAGTGGGAGTTGTCCCTGGCCAGAGCAGGGGGGGTTGGAACAAGATGATCTTAAGGTCCTTTCCAACCCTAACTATTCTATGATTCTATGAGAACAGAGAGACCTTAAAGTTACTTTGAAGTGCTCATGACCAGCTGAGGGACAGGAAAGAACCTCGTTGCCAATGCTTTCAATATAGAACCTCATTTGCATTTTGCTCTAAATGTAAAAAGATTGTATACAACTGTAGCAAGGGTACCTACTGGGGATGGTAATTTGAGGATAAGTGGAGTCTTCATCTTTATTAATGCAGTTATTAATACAGAATGATTGCAGTTACTCTTTCTGGAAAGGTTTTGTTAATGAAATTCAGGAATAAGGTTACCCAACAATGCTTCTTTCAAATCTCTTTGTCTTAAACAATATGGTCTTGCCTTCATTGACCATACTATATGGGTATATTTGGTGTACTTTTTTTTTGATACAGAGGTGAAATTTGGTTTTTCAGAGAACCTATGGTCCTGAAAGGGAAAATTAAGAGTTGATCCAGATGAAGAACTAAATTCAAACACAAAGATGCATGAGAAATGATCCTGCTGTAAAATGCTTTATATTTCTTGTTTGCATAGCAATGCTGTTAATGAACTAAAAATAAAGTCCCAGTTCACATATACCTCCATGTACACTTGATAATACAAATGTGAGCACATTTAAGATCCACGTTATTAGTGGTGTGACAAGCACTGTACAAATACAGCTTACAGTTTATGGAAAGGGGTTGCACAATCAAACTTGTTCTTGCCTGCATGGCTGACATTCGTATCACTTACATTTGTAGTATGTGTCTTTGTAATCAAAAGGGAAAACCAGAAACTCTAGGGATGGGATATAGTCATTTTCTTATGATTAGAAATGCTACATTTTAGGTTGACTATTTTTTGTAAAGGCAGTCCAGGGTTCACTTAAGTCCATTTGGTCAGATGCAACCCATCACCCAAGAGTGTCTAACTAGCCTTGTTTTTTGCATAAAGGTAGCAAAAAAAGTAAATCTATGCCTGAGAAAACTGACTATCTAAATTGATAATGAAGGAAAAGAATATTTTGGTTACTTCTAACATATTCAAAACTTCTGCTAACTAAACAAGACTTGGAAGCATTGTGATATTTACTTAAATCATAATCTTCGTAACCATCTTCTGCTGGTATTGTCATGGAGACCAAGGCTGTTAATGTCATGCAATCCTATAATATATACCGAATGAGTATTGCATAGCATAATTCATAAAGCCAGGTTTATACAGTGTCACATTCCTCACCTCACAAAGCAGAATTATAGCTGTACCTTTGTTGTCAGCTTCGAACTTTGGACATTTACTGGGTATGTCACTGACAAAACTGAGCAGAAAGATTCAGTGCTTAAGATTACTTACGCATGTTTAATACTCACTTGTTTAGTAGAGAAAAAAGAATCCACTGCAGTGGGTTTATTTTGGTTGCAATAAAGAATACAGTTCAAGTGATCTCAGCGCACAGAACAGCAATGTAATTGACAGCTACATAATCAGTCTAAAGTGTGCTCTCCAGGATGGGTCAAATTCCTTTGGGAATCCAAATGAGATTTGTGTGGCTTCTGCACTCAGTGTTTTGCTACTTTGCATCACAGAGGCCGACATTAATATTTTACATGAAGAGGAAAATGACAGAAACTCATGTTGCCAGGGTCCATCTGTGAAATGTAACACGGATTTATATTTGTAATTAAAGCAAGGATGCCCATTTTGAAAGTCCAGCATTCACTAACACATGTGTAGAAGAGGTTGCTTTTATGAGTAGACCCTGCAATTTCAATCAGACTGAACACAGTCCAATTCCAATAGGGGCTAGCAATGCATGTTTGTATAATGAGAACTTGAGGTCTGGGCATGAATAATGCGGTCTTGCATGTCTAGCTGTGGTGATTTAAGACAATACTGCCCCAGCTGTTCACTTGAATTTGCAAAACAGAGGCACATTTACTGTTTACTGTGAACATTGCTCATCCTCACTGAAAAGTCCACTCACAGCTTAAAAATAAATCCTTTAGTGATGATTCAGATTAAGGCAGATGACTTTGAACTGAAAACGCAGTAACTTAGGCCCTTGGCTTAGCTCAGGCATAGAACTGGCATTCTCAGAAGGAACAGTAAGAATGAATCTTAGACAAAAGCTTAGCTATAACTACAGAAGACCTCATTTAGACATTTTGAGTCACACTACATGTATTATTTCCTCTGCAATGATGCAGATACAAGAGCAGTCCACTGCTTCATTTCCAATTTATCTGCGACATAGACATCAGACAAAATCCGGGAACACCTTTGCTAGTCTACAGCAAAAAAAGAGAAGATCCAGATTTCCTGTGACAGGATTTAAGACTTGGAGTATGCTATACAGCTTGAAAAACTGTCCAGCCATTGCACTAGTTTTATGCCTAGATAGATGATCAAGTTGAAGATATCCCTGCTCTTTACAGTTGTCTTTGGACTGCATGACCTTTAAAGGTCCATTCAAACCCAAACTATTCTATGGTTTTATGATTCTGTGGGTATCACCTGTATGAAGCCATGCTTCAGAAAGGATGAAAACCAAACTTCTTTATCCCTGGAGAATCCAGGTACATTACTCAGGACAAACATACCAGATAAACCTAGATGAGCCAGAAACAACCATTCACTGCCCTTAATCCACTCAGTTTTTAAGTCACTCAGCTAAAATGTATTAAAAATGAGAGCTAAAGGGAGTCAGGTATAAAGAGAATAAACAATAAGAATTCACATTTGCAGGCATGTCTGTCATTAAAAATGCATGCTGAGTTTTACTTACATTCAAACAATGTGAGCAGTAGTATAAAAGACTCTATGCCAGACTACATAGGTTCCATGCACAGAGTGAACTGAAAAACTGAGGAGATAATTAATAAGACTATAAACATGAAAAAAAAAAAAATCACTGCTAATAGATTTCTGAAAAAGAGGTGTATATTCTAGGGATGAATACATGCAATTATATCAACACTTCCTGGGCTCTTGAAACATCGACACTACTCACAGTATCAGAATGACATTGCTGTATTTCTAACTTGGCAGTTTTACAAACTTTCTGCAACAGTTTCACCCAATATTTATCCTTTCCTAGTGATTCAGCTTGATTTAACCTCAGCCAAATATCATTCTTACCATTCTTTTTCTTACATGTTGAAGTGTGCATTTTCACCCTGCAAACAAATTCTCACTTTATGATTAAATCGCATAGGATTCTCAGATTGTCATAAAGTGAATTCTCAGACCTCATTTGGGATTCTTTTATAGAAAGTGTTAAGAACCAGTACACCGGCATTGCCAGCTCCTTGGCTGGTACTGACATGTGAACTGTGGTGGCTTTAACAGATCTCAGTCCCCTAAAGCCATCTGAGGCTTTGTTGCATAGTTTCACAAGTGGATGACTATCAATTAAAGATATGAGTGCTCAGCTCATTTACATAGGCTTCAAAACCCAGCTATTTAATTTAGTTGCCTAAAGGTAGGGATATTTATTTTGGCTGAGTGATGTAGGGTTATAAAAAAGAAAATTAAGTAAGATCATATTGCCCACGCAGTGTTATGACCACACTGAGAAAAATATACTCCACTCAACAACATCAGAGAGAATGCAAGCTCGTATGTGAATTGCTGTGCTTTATGACATGCAATCCAAGTAACTTACTGCTGTGCCAGAAAGATAGCTTTGGTGATAAGCTGGTCCAATAAAGTTAATCCTGTAAACAAATAGTAAGTAAAAACCACTGTCAGAAATACATGAAGTGCTTTTTCCTTCTCCTTCTCCTGGAAAGTCTGTCCTTTGGCAGGCATCTATGCACACTGTGCAATTCATCTGTCTGAAAGGACAGCTGATGTCACCTCCTGGCCAGCTGGCAAGGTGTTACTATGCACACAGACGCCAGTACATTCCTCTGAGAGGGAATAAATCAGACAACTGGCACCTGTGACACTGATGTCCGTTCAAACATTTCTCCGCTCATGTAATTTAAACTGTAGTGGAAGGGCATAGCTAGGATCTCTCTCCTTTGTTGTAACCCCTTGCCTGGAGGATGTGAAAATGGCACGCTAAAGCTGGTGTGGGTAATAATTTCTTCCCATACATAATCAACCAGGACTAGAAACTCCTTCTTGGAAAAAGGAGATAAATGATGAATTCCTATGGATTGACCTGAGCAATAATAAGCAATAGGGTTCTTGTGTGTCATGTAGTCTGTGATATATTTTCTTCTTTTACTAGACTATACTTGAAGCAGTATCTATTTGAGGAAAGTCCTTCATACCTTAACATATAATGAATTGCACAATGTGAAATAGGATTGTCAGTATCAGTGGTCTGGTAGAAAATGCATTATCACTCCATATTTTTTGACCTCTTCAACTGCAGTACCCTCTGTAAAGGTGCATTAGAATAAAGTAAAATAAATCCAACTACACCTTTCTCCCATAGCTTTTCATATATTTCTAATACATAATAGCTAGAAACTGGCAAATGAAAGACAGTGCCTGAGGCTTCTGAAGCTTGAACTAAGCCTAGTTCTTATTCTACTTATGTGAGAAATCCTAATAATTAGCATGTACAGGTCAAAAAGATTTGTGCCAGGCAAAAAAAACCCATGAGAGTGCCTAACAACTTCAACCAAGGAATGTAGCTTCTACTCCCTATCACCTCTTATACAAATGATTAAGTATTTTAGATTACATAAATTTTAATACGGATAAAATATATCTGCAGGTACTTTAATTTTTTAAGGTATCAGTTTATTTCTACAGAGATATACACAATTCATAAAATCTGAAATCTAAAGAATTTTCATATTTGTGTTAAAAATTCTATCAGATCCAGGGAATTTTCCCTGCACTTTTCTGTTAACCAAGGTAAGTTAATGTAGTAATACAAGTGACTTATGGTGTAAACACTTGAACAAATGGCACTGTGTCATCTGACCCATGATATACACTCTCCTGATTATATGCTTCTCCTTCTTATGCTCTGCTGTAGACATAAGGTATTTCTAGTTATGAGTTAACAGAAAATGTAAACCCTCTTTAATTCCAATTAACTCACATTTTCTCTAGGCTAAGAACATGCATGTGGATGGTAACAAAAGACTTGCTGATGTGTGTAAAAGCCACTGCACTTTCTTCTAAGGGTGTGAGAAAAATAATGGTTGTAGGAACTCCTTATTGTAGAAAATCACAATCTCAGGCTGTAGCACTAGTTCAAAAATAGGCTTGTCCCTTGACACCGTGGTGTTCTAAACATTACGTTTTGGTTATACACACTCTGTATAACCATAGGTCTAATGAATATTCAGTTGTTCACTTCAAAGACCCCCTGTAAACAGCACATGAATTCACAGGAAGATGCTTGCACAACAGGGAAATTGAGCTGGAGCCCAAACACTGATGCTGAGTGGGCTGGCCATTACAGTTCTGGCAAAAGAGGCAACACTAGCTCCAGGTCTGCCTGATGCATGTGACATTTTTAATGCATGACCCAATTGAACACAAATATGGATTGCAGACATCAATGAGAAATACAGATTACCTGCAGGTGATCTAGCACAATTATTATTTGTGACACATTAATGGTATAAAATTGTAGCCAGATTAAAGACAACCATATAGATGACAGACATTTCTGGGGCACTTGGAAGTGACCAGGTGACTTACAACAGATCTTGCAACATGCTTTGACCTTCTGGATTCCATAGATAGAATATGGTTTTGCCTTTTATTAAAACATGTCTTCCCTGACATACACTAAATGGCTGCCCTAGAACTCTGGCTCCTGCTTCATTAATAGAGACCCAGCTCCAGCACACTAATGAAGGAAAAAGCACAGTACCTAAATGCACTTTTTAATCTCAGTTTCCTTGTTTCTTTCTCAATTTAGGCTGTTCCAAGTGTGCCCAGAAACAGATCTTTTGTTTCCTGAGGACTTGTTTTGGTAGAATTTGGGGTAAATGGGTGATAAGGCTTCATTTAAGTTTCATTCATCACCGGGACTTACAATGACAGGTTTATTTAGTAATTTTGCTTGTCAAACTTTTTCCTCTGAAGCTCTACAGGTTGTACACAGAGGGACTAAAGGAACATTTTGGATTATATAGTCCTTTATGTCTGTCAATCAGACTCCCCCCCCCAAATTCTATCTTAATAACACTGAAGATTTTTTTAATTCATTCTGTGGCTTCAGGACTTTGCCACTATAATTTTAAGAAATTTCACCCTGAATTAATTCTTGGACAGTGTGTATGTTCCTGTATTGGAATTGGTTAAAATGTGAAGCTTTTCTCCTTTGATGATATATATTCTTTTCTCACTTCCCTCACTCTGCCTGTGCATTTTTAAGAAACAATCAAAACTCCTCAAAGCTTTTCTCTGCTATGCTAAATAAGCCATACTCTCATATTGTCCTCTCATGTGGCAGTCCTTTCACCATAATGCTATTACTTGTAGCTCTTTTCTACTCTCATGTGCTGAGGTTTTCTCTTTATTAATCTCATTCTTTATTCACCACTTGTGTGTATTGTTAAGGCTCATTGGATCATGAGCCTGCATCGGAGCTCTGCCTCCAATAGGATGGGCCTCCAAAGGCAGGCTAAGGTTAGCAGTAGTTAACAATAATAGTTTCTGTTATGCATTTGTTTTGAAAATCTGTATTAAACACAAAGGAACAGGGCCACAGGTACACTATAGACAAGAAGGTTCTCAGTTCAATAACATGTACATGAAGATCAGTCAGTCCGATTAGATTTACTAAGCATAGATAATAAACAGGAATAGAAAATACTGAAAAGGTTTGATCACCTTCTCCTTCCCCCTTTCCCACAAATAATAATTTAAATTCTCAGCCTCTAGGAAGAGAGCTCCTCAACATACTTTTTTATGTATGTGTGTGTAAAGGTGCTGTCAAAAGGAAAATCTCTGCCTCTTTCCCCTTCTTGAGTAAAATAAGAGGAATGATAAACAAACTATTTTCCCTTAATCATCCAGGCTGCAGAGATACGTACCGTGTTATTCTGCACTGTTCTAAAGACAGCCCGTGGGCTGATCTCAAGACCAAAACCATATATTGTGCAGACAATAATCTTATAAATAAAGCCTTACGAGAAAACACAGTACATCCTTTTGAGCATACAAAACACATGGTTCCCACATGCTGGTATATTCCTCTCTAGAGCAGGCAGTCTATAAGCATGTAACTGTGTGGATAGAAAAAGAGCAAAGAAAGAAAAGCCCAGTGGTTTCACTTTGGAGGGTACGTAGGTGCAGCAACTGAATTTTGACCACTTTGATTTTGTGATTCGTCTTTGTCTGTCTTGGTTGCTGAAAGGATCTCCTGAGAAATAGCAGCAGCAAATAACTCATATAATTCTGGACTGTTTGTCTTCTGCCCACATGATCTGTGACTGTAACTGTGAAGTTGAACAATCTTGTAAAATTCCTTTCTGAGGGTTCTCAGCAAAACTGTAAGCAGGACCAGAAGCTCTCAGATTTCTGTGTACGAGTTTAAAACTATATTGATTTGGTTTATACTTGGTTCATATTTAGAATCTTGAGTTAAAAACATTTCAACAAATAAACACTGGATGTTTAATATCTGAAAGAAGATGGATGCTTTCAGCCCTGTTGCTTGCCAAGGCAAATTTCTGAATTATCAATAGAAGAGAATGTCAGGGATTTGTAAGCTCTGCATTTACTATATGAATACAGACTAATTAGTGCCTATGGGGCCTTCGTGTAAACACCCTCTAATCTGTTAAAAAAGGGAATATGAATGATCCTGCTCACTAATAAGAATTTCCTTAGGGACTTCAATGAGATTTGGATTAAGCAATGAATGCTTCGAGGTTCTCTTGTTAAACATCAGCACAGACTACTTATTGTGGGGGGCAGTATTTTTCTACCAGTAACATAGAGTTAATGCTTTAGGTTTGGTAATGCTTTTCCCGGTAAATATAAAAAGATAATGAGATTGTGGGACTTTATATTTTTGCAAGATTTTCAAAAGACTATTTCTGGATTTCTATTATGTGAAATGTTGCCAGATTTCACAAGGTCTTTGTATGATCCTTCATCACTAAAATCCTTTCTCAGTTCTTCAGATATTTTTCTATATGTCTGTGTGCAAACTGCAAGTTTTATAAGACCTCTGCTTTTCACTCTACAATGAATGTTGACATTCTGAACAGGAGCAAGGCAGACCTCAAAAAGCTTGACTTAAAGACCTCTGAAAAGGAGGAATTTCTATTTTCACATTTATAGCTGAGATGTTGGAGTGTCATGGAGAAAGAGACCAGGACTGTGATTCTGAGGTCTGCTATTTTTTCTTGGCTATATAACAATTTTTGCATGCCTGGAGGGTGTGTGAAATAAGTGAGTACTTTTTTCTTCTGAGATGGATTTGAATAGCAAGCTGCAGTCTTTAACTCTACAGGCTACAGTAACTGGAAGGCTTGAAGGCAGAGAGGGCCTGTGTGATATTCATGGAACATGTTTCTGGGCACATGAAGGCAAAGTGATTAGGAACAGTTAACATGAAATTACTAAAGGTAAAACATGCCTGATCAACCTGTTTGTCTTCTGTAATGAAATGAGGAGATCTGTGGATGACAGAACAGAAGTGTATGTCATTAACCTGGGCTATAGCAAGGGTTTTGACACTATCTTCTGCAGTGTACTTGTATCCAAGGTACGATGAAGTGGTTAAAAATTTGTTTGGATGATTTGGCTTAGAGGACAGTGGCTAATGGTTCTTTCTCTACCTGGATCCTGGAAAGAAGTGGGGTATTACAAGAGTCTAGCCTAAGACAATTCCTGTTTAACATCTTTATTAGCAACCTGGAGAAGACAATGAAGTGTACTCTCAGCAAGTCTTCAGTTTTGGGTACCCAAATCAAGAATGACATTAACAAACTGGAGTGAGTTCAGCAAAAGGACAGTAAGATGGCTGGAGCATCTGCCCTTTGAGGAAACACTGAGGGATTGGGTTTATTCAGCCTGGAGAAGAAACTGCTTCAGCCCTCACATACCTTCAAAGAGCTTAGCATGAAGAGGGAGCCACTCTCTTCACAACAGGCACACACTGGAACACGAAGGGTTCAGAAACTTTTTCTATGCAAAGACAGACAAGCAGTGATGTATGTTATCCAAAACCGTGCAGTCTCCATCTTTGAACGTTTTCACTGCTTCAGTAGATAAAGCTCTGAGCAACCTGGTCTGATCTCATATCTAGCCCAGCTTTAAGGGCCAAGGGTGGAAGGAGCTCACTGCAACACAGGGCAGGACCTAGCAGCTAGGGATGCCCGCCCCCCCAGCCAGGAGCAAGTCAGGGGTTGCAGGCATTAGACACCTCCTGGAGGATGACGATAGGATGAGCTGAGCTGGGATTTCAGTTTGTGGGAAGAGTATCCAAGCAGTTGGGAGGGCACATGTTTGGGACAGCTGAGTCCAATTGACCCAAGGGATACTCCATACCTTATGATGTCATTATCAGCATATAAACTGTGAGGAAAGTTGGTTGAGGCCGCTTCTTGGAAGCTGACTTGGCATAGGTCAGGAAATTGTGAGCAATTGCATTGTGCATCACTTGCAAAACACAAGTTTTCTCACTTTTACTTTTCTGAATCTCTCTTTCATCCTACAGGGATGAGCAAGTAGCTGTGTTGCAAGATGGGACTTAATTGCCAGCTGGGGTTAAACTGTGAGAGGTGTTTTCCTATATCTCACAATATTCCTGAAAAGGGGATAAGTATTGCCATATCTGTTTAAGGAGTTGGAGAATACAGATGCAGCAAAAATGCATGACACAGGTATGTGAAGATGATAAGGCAAGATGGGGCTGAAGCATGAAGTCTCAGGACCACTCTCTAGACAGGAAGTGCATCCTCAACTTCGTAATGCAGCCCAAATGTACAGCAAAATCTTAGGTTTGTATCTTTTATCTAGTACCAAACTATTGATCATAAAACCATAGCACACTTAGAGTTGGAAAGAATCTTAAAATCACCTAGTTCCAACCCTCTGCCATGAGGAGGGTCACCTCGTACTAAACCATGTCACCCAAGGCTCTGTCCAACCTGGCCTTGAATACTGCCAGGACACCTCCAGGGCTTAAAGTATGCACAGAATGTCTTTGCATCATAAGAAAAAAAAGTACTAAATAGTAAAGTGCTTACTGATAGTTTTATTGTTAATACAATGTAAAACAAATTCAAACGCCATTATGTAACATTAGAAGCAATGAATAATTCAGAGAAGTTAATCCTGTCAACTACGCTTTGTCAAAATAAGTCTGATGTATAAAAAACTCATTGACCACAAAGGAAAAAAGGGAACCTGAGCAGTGTATGGACAAAGAGAACAGTGTTTACGTGGCTTGATCTGTTATATTTTCCTGTTTGCTGTGAGAGCAAGTTTAGAAAAAAACTGTCTGCCTTTCCTTTAATCCAAATACACTGGGGTGTATTTGTACAGATCTTTCACTACCTGGACAACTTTAACTTTTTTTCACCAGATTCAGTCTTCGTAGTGGTCCGCCTGGTTGATATATTTAACCCTGTACAAAGACTCTAAAAGGTAAATAATAATACTATTTGACTTTGAGAGAACATTGTTTAAGCTCAGTGGTGAAAAGAGCATTAATCTGAGGCTCTTATATCCGCTCAGGCGTACTCACTAAAGTCCACAGATACAAACACCACTCAAATAAAAGAACATACTGTTGAAAGGAGCAGGTCTGGTTCTCTGCTGTACACAAAACAAGACCAGAATAAAAAGAAGAGCTCATTTTCCTCCAGGTTTGGGCCCTGTGGAAATTGGACTGATCCCTGTCATAATTTAGGGTAAGCTTCTCTATCACTTCCCAGAAAGGAATCCAGCCATAAGTGGTAATGAAAGCTATAGGGCATGAGGGTATTCTTGTTAATTATTTTAGATGTGTCAGATTCAGGAAGTTAAAAAAAGTTTGGAGGTTGTGTGTTGTTGAGAAACTCGTCTATGGGACAGCTTCATTACTGCTGACTTTTCTTAATATCAGTTTACATAAAATCAAGTTTCTAGAATATTTTATTCTCAGAGAAAAAAAAATGTATAAACCTTCCCTCTCAGAATTTTGAGTGAGTCTGCATTCATATCCTGACAAGTTAAATTTAGCAAGACTTTCCATTTTATATATAAAACACTGCAGGCTGAACTGGGCCTTTGAGATGTGCAGATTCCAGGTCTAAAGTTCACTTTATTCCCTAGCTTCTCTTGTCCACGTGATAGAAAAGTGATATTAACAGGAGTCTATTTATGAATACAGTTTTGGTTTGAGCTGCTTTCAAGGAATGGAGTCTTTGGATGAGTCTGTGGAAGTCCAGTGCTGAGATCAGGGCAGCAAATAAGTAAAGCAGATGTTGAAGGTGCTTAGAAAGAAAACTTTAGAGGGGGGAAGAAAGAGAAAAACAGGAAATAGTCTTTAAATACAGACTAAAGAAAAAACACTTAAGTCTAGTGGAGAAGGCCAGACTGACAGCAGATATTGCAGCACGTGAACAGGGCAATCTTGGAGGTAAGCCAAAGTAATGTCAGTAGCTAAGTTAAGATGACTGAAATACAGCACAGGAAGGACTTGATGTCCTCAAGTTAGCGATAAGAACACTTTCACCAGAAGGGAAAAGACTTATCCACACAAAAAAAAAAACTGAAAAGCTGTGTTTATGTTTTATTCAGACTTCTTTTATTTTAGGAAAAGTGACCATCTATGTTCTGGGAAAAACTCAGTCTGCAGGTACCATGGGTTGACAGAAAAATTTATATCCTTCTACTGGTCCTTTTCTACTTTTTGTTGTATATTTCCTTTGTATTCTTGCCTCTCCTTGCATCACAACTAAATTATAGCATTACATGTTTTCACTCCTCCAAAGTTTGTTTAGGCCTATAATAAAGGTTCTCTGAAATATTTCAATCCTAGATTCATTGCTTTTTATCTTATATTATTGATTGCAATAGTAAATAGGAGGTAGCAAAACAATAGTAATTCTACAAAGTGGGTTAAATTGTACTACAGCAGCTCAAGATCTAGTCATGTTAAGTCATGTCCCCTTTTCCACTTACATTTAGCCTGATCCTTACTGACTGAATAACTTCCATCACTGGCAGGATACATAAACCCAGTAGTACATGTTTCAAAATTGGTTGATGGCTTTATCCATGTATATAGCACATACTCATGGTTCAGTTTTATCAATGTTGTGACTTTAGCTTACGTACTCAGGCAAATAACCAACTATGCTACACTTGGATGTGCCTTATCTGCATGTGCTGTTGTGTGGTGTCCTCCCCATAACTGCTACAAGCCAAACTAGTGATTATGAGAACAGCTGCTCATTAGGGCTTTGTTGGCACTCAGTGATCGTGTTATGATTTGCCTGTGATCCCCTGACCACTGCAGTCACCCATGTAAATGACCCATTGCCTACTTGCAAGCAGCCAGTCAGATTCACCATGCCTCTTTTTTTTTTATAATGAAAGTGCCCTGTATCTACCTATTAGCTCGATCATAACTGGATCATGGCTGAATTAGACAAGCTTCCCTTTAAAAAAAAAAAAACAAACCCTGCATCTCATGCAAGACTTTAGATGTAAAATTTTACCTTCATAGTGTAGCTTGCCCTTAACCTCATATCAATACCACTTTTGCCTACAGCCAACTGCTGAGTTGTGGGATGCTGACATGTCATTCTGTATGTCCTTCACATATAAGTTTTGGCAGTTGCCTTCAAGAGTAAGAGCTGTATCTCTGTGGGAAATTCTCTTCTTAAAACACTTCCTTGCTTTTGCCACACAAGTGAAGTCTGAACTTTCTGATTTGAACAGTCTTTTAGCTTGCAAACTAACATTCTCTATTGAAAATAGAAGTATTAACAGAAATAGAGCTTAGCACTGAAATTTTTCAAGGAAAGGGAAGATAAAATTTTTAGTGAGAACTATTGACTGTTATTCAGCCTTCAGGCCCATCTCAGAGACACTGTTTGCTATTTAAGGTCACTAGGAACTTTGTAGTGTAGAAGAAACTTGCAGTTCATTCAGATTCTGCATTTTCTCTGTACTAACATTCTCAATTTTTTCCACCTCTCTTAAATTACTATGAGAAGAAAAATCCTGTATGTAATCTCAATGCTTTCATTATCTGGCTCTCTTTCTACAGACACTGGATACTAAATCTCTTTCTTAGCATTGTCCCAGTATTTGACATTTACCACTGCAGCATTTATCTTTCATAAGCTACATGTTTGTTGACTTTCCTTCTAGACCAAATATTTATTGTACAACTCTTATGGTACTTATATCTAATCCTACCAACATTTCCAGATACAGCAGTCAGATATTGTTTTTTGAAACCCTATTAACCTTACACTAATAAATAAGGACCTAGTGAGTTCAGTCTTTCTGACACTGTCATGGGTTCAGCAGCAACAGTCATTTTTCTCTTTTTCGTAGTAGCTGGTGCAGCACTGTGTTTTTGATTTTCGGCTTGGGAACAACGCTGATAACCCCAGTGTTTATAGTTATGGCTTAGAATGTTTAGGCTGGCAGAGGACTTTCTGTGTTTCATGCTCTGCCAGGAAGGAGGAGGAGCCGGGAGGAAGCATAGACAGGGAACCTGACCCAAAATGACCAAAGAGGTATTCCATACCACAGCACATCATGCCCAGGATGTGAAGCGGAGAGGAGAGACCCGGAAGGGTGAGGCGGGAGGCACTGTGTGACTGGACTTGGTATGAGGTAATGGGGGGCACTGCTTGGTAGGGCTGGGTGGAAATTAGTTGGTGAGCTGTTGTATTCTTTCCTTGCATTTGCCTTGTCATATTACTATTGGTGGTAGCAGTAGTGATTTGTGTTATACTTCAGTTACTAAACTGTTCTTATCTCAACCTGTGGGAGTTGCATTCTTTCAGTTCTCCTCCCCATCCTCTGGGACTGGGGAAGAAAAAGGGGGAATTAGTGATCAGAACTGCGTGAGGGCCTTAAACCATGACACACTGGTGCTAGCCCTGAGAGTCAGCATATTTTTGAGTAGAGCCCCTTCATAAGCTGCAAATTAGTAGCAGCTGTTCCTGACATCTCTAGGAAACTTGGTAAATTAGACCACCTCACATGTGATGAAGCTGCAGATGGGAGATGACAAGTTTTATTTGTGGTCTTCAAATCAGTTCCCTCAAATTAATACTCTACATCAAAGCCTATGTTATTTCTGCCTTTCTGATGAAGAGAGAAAAAGAAAGGAAAAAGATGGATGCCTCTCAGGTAACAGTTACCTGCATAACCAATATATCTGCAACATTAAATATGATGCAGAAGCACTATAAACAATGCTTGTGTATATGCTGAAGCTTCTGTTGCCTGGAATACTTTGAATGATGGGTTGCATCAAAAGCTTGATGAAATAGCAATATATCACAACCAAAGTAAGAGGCAATAAATCATATTATGGGGTGCGATGAATAAATCAAAATGAGACAATGTTAAATTATGGGAGAGAGGAGCTATCTATGCATTCTGCTCAGAACCAGGAGAGACATGGTCAGTAACTACAGGATTTGATAGGAAATTTTGAAAAAAAAATGAAATATTGACATAGAAAAAGACTCTTGCTATTGTTTCAGAGCTACTTTTTCTTTGTTTTCTAATGTAATGCATTCAAACTCTGGATATTTGGATTTTTTTTTTTTAATTTTAGATGCTACCTTAAGTGCCATAATTTGAATAACTTGTTTTAAGTCATTTACATGCATAGTGTACTTCTCTTCAGAACCTGTCTTTTAAATTCAGGCCTGCATAAAAATAATATTCACTTACATTACTTGCTGCTTAGAAACTGAGATTCAGAATATATTAGATGGAATTTTGTATTAAAATCTGAAAAGTTGCACAAAAATATTGAGATCTAGAAAACTTTCTTTACTAGACTTCCAGTTCTTACAGTTAAGTAAAGAAACAAAAGTTTAGTAAGTGACTATTCAGAAATACATGTATGAATTTAAAGGGCAAGCTAAGAAATAGTTGCTTCTGTCTTTCGTAACTACTGTAGCCTCATTGGCAGCTCACAATGAAACCTAAGAGTTTAATGTGAAAAATAGCATTCCTTTTGACACCTGATAGTAGAATCATAGAATCATCGAATCATGCAATAGTTGGAAAGGACCTTAAGATCACCCAGTTCCAACTCCCCTGCCATGGGCAGGAATGCCTCACATTAGACCAGGTCACCCAAGGTTATGTCCAGACTGGCTTTCAACACTGCCAAGGACGAAGCATTCACAGCTGCCTTGGGCAACTCATTCCAGTGCCTCACCACCCTTACAGTAAATAACTTCTTCCTTATAACCAATCTAAACTTCCCCTGTTTAAGTTCGAACCCGTTACCCCTTGTCCTGTCACCACAGTCCCCAATGAAGAGTCCCTGTCCAGCATCCTTATAGGAATCCCTCAGATATTGGAAGGCTGCTATGAGGTCTCCACGCAGCCTTCTCTTCTCCAGGCTGAACAGACCCAACTTTCTCAGCTTATCTTCACAAGGGAGGTGCTCCAGTCCCGTGATCATCCTCGTGACCCTCCTTTGGACTTGTTCCAACAGTTCCATGTCCTTTTTAAGCTGAGGACAGCAGAACTGCACACTACTCCAAGTGAGGTCTAATGACACCAGAGTAGAGAGGCAGCATCACCTCCTCCTACCTCCTGGTCACGCTCCTTTTGATGCAGCTCAGGATACGGTTGGCTATCTGGGCTGCAAGAGTACACTGATGCTGGCTCATGTTGTTTCTCATGGACAAATATCCCCAAGTCCTTCTCCGCAGGGCTGCTCTGAATCTCTTCTCTGCCCAACCTGTAACTGGGCCTGAGATTGCTCCAACCCAGGTGTAGGACCTTGCACTTGGCATGGTTAAACTTCATCAGGTTGGCATCAGCCCACCTTAAAAACATGTCATAGAATCATAGAATCATAGAACAGTTAGGGTTGGAAAGGACCTTAAGATCATCTAGTTCCAACCCCCCTGCCAGGGGCAGAGACATCACTCACTAAACCATGTCACCCAAGGCTATGTCCAACCCAGTCTTGAACACCGCCAGTGATGGAGCATTAACAACTTCCCTGTGCAACCCATTCCACTGCCTCACCACCCTTACAGTAAAGAACTTCTTCCTCATATCCAATCTAAACTTTCCCTGTTTAAGTTTGTCAAGGTCCATCTGAATGGCATTCCTTCCTTCCAGTGTATCAACTGAACCACATCTTGGTGTCATCAGCAGACTTGCTGAGGGCACACTCAATCCCACTCTCCATGTCAACAACAAAGATGTTGAACAAGACTGGTCCCAACACCGATCCCTGAGGGCCACCACTTGTTACTGATCTCCAGGTGGACATTGAGCCATTGAGCACAACTCTGTTCTTTATCCAGCCAGTGGTCCATCTATCAAATTGATGTATCTTCAATTTAGAGACAAAAATGTCATGTGAGACAGTGTCAAATGCTTTGCACAAGTCCAGGTAGATGACATCAACTGCTTTATCCCTGTCCATCAGTTCCATAGCCCCACCACAGAAGGCCTATCAAATTGGTCTGGCATGGTTTCCCCTTATTGAAGCCATGCTGTCAGTCAACAGCCACTTTGTTTTTCATGTGCCTTAGCATGCCTTCCAGGACAATCCGCTCCAAGATTTTGCTAGGCACAGAGGTGAGGCTGACTGGTCTGTAGTTCCTTGGGTCATCCATTTTCCTCTTCTCGAAAATGGGGTTATATTTCCCTTTTTCCAGTTGATGGGAACTTCACCTGACTGCCATGATTTTTCAACTAGGATGGACAGTGGCTGAGCAACTTCATTTGCCAGCTCCTTCAGGACCCACAGATGGATTTTGTCAGATCCCATAGAATTGTGTATGTTCAGTTTCTTAAGACTGTCTCAAACCAGATCCTCTCCTACACTGGTCCTGGGTCTTCATTCTCACTGTCCCTGTGTCTGCCTTTCAAGACTTGGGTGGTTTGGTCAGAACATTTGCCAGAGCAGACTGAGGCAAAGAAGTCATTAAAAACCTCAGCCTTCTCCAAATCCAGGGTAGCCAGTTCTCCTGTTAGCTTCCAGAGAAGGCCCTCATTGTCCCTAGTCTTTCTTTTTTTTTGCAATGTACCTATAGACTCCCTTCCTGTTATCCTTAACATCCCTAGGCAAGTTTAATTCTAAGTGGGCCTTAGCTTTCCTAACCTGGTCCTTGGCTTCCCAGACAACATCCCTGTATTCTTCCCAGGCCACCTGTGCTTGTTTCCTTTCCTGAAGAGGCCAAAGTCTGACCTCTTGAATTCCAGGGCAGTGAGCTTTCTGCACATTCTTCTCACTGTCCTGAGGATCTTGAACTCGACTATCTCATGATCATTACAACCTAGACTGTCCTGGAACATCACATTTCCAACCAGCCCTTCCCTGCTGGTGAGGACGAGGTCAAGCATGGCACCTCTCCTTGTCGGCTCCTCTATTACTTGCAGAAGGAAGTTGTCTTCTACACAATCAAGGAACCTCCTGGATTGCTTGTGCCAGTCCGCACCATCCCTCCAACAGATATCGGGGTTGTTGAAGTCCCCTATGACAACAAGGGCCTGTGAGTGTGAGGCTATTCTTATCTGTCTATAGAGGCCTTCATCCAGTTTCCTCTTGATCAGGCAGTCTGTAACAGATCCCTACTGCAATGTCTTCCATCACTGTTCTCCCTTTAACCCTGACTCACAAACTCTCTGTTGACCTATCATCTGTCTCCAGACAGAGTTCCATATTCTCCAGCCTATCCTTATCATAAACAGCAACTCCTCCTCCCTATCTGCCATGCCTGTCTTTTCTAAAGAGCCTGTAACCTTCCATTCCAACACTCCAGTCGTAGGAGCCATCCCACCATGATTCTGTGATGCCTATTATGTCATAGCTCTGTAGATGTGCACACACCTCTAATTCCTCTTGTTTGCTCCCCATACTAGAGGCATTTTTGTATAAGCAAAGTAAAATTTAAACAACCTAATGCCATGGGATTGCTAATATATTTCTAAAATTTGTTCCAACCACTTTTTATGTAGAAAGATTGGCAACTGACTTCTCTTCAGAAACAATTAAATTCAGAAACAGAATTTCTATTTATTCCAATCTTACTTGTCACAATACCTAATAATTTGCAGCATATTGACATATCTTAATGTTAATGGGCATCTCCAACCCTGCAAATTAGAGGCAATAGAAGAGACTTTCAGTCATGGTTTAAATTTCAGCTGAGACACTCAAAGAAACCCCATTGCCTGGAATGGCATGGTTCATAACCTCACAAAAAAAAGCCTGCACAGACCTAAAAGCATAATCTTGAAATTAAAAGTACAGTTAACTTTTCACCCACTTTGACGCTCTGTAATTACATACCTTGAATCGCAGAAGACAGTTGTTCCCTTGGAACATTCCCTGTACTATCATGTTGTTGTCCTTTAAATGTGGTTATTAATTTCTTTCTAAACAATCTGCCTTAAAGTTGCATTTGCCTCTTTTCTTGTGTACACTCCAACAGTCCCTTGTGAAGCACATTTCACAGAGAAGGGCTGAAGGAATGGTGGAACAATGATGCATGGCAAACACATTAAAGACACTGTTCTGCATTGAACTTGACTGGTGTGATTTTTTTCTCTTGCTCTACCTCTGGATCTTTTTTTCCTCCAACATGCAGTAGACTTGCTAATTTTCCCCAGCAACAGAAGAGCTTTGAAAGTTTTCTTTCTATGACAGGAATTAAAATGGGAATTGCAAGAAGCCTCCTAGCCAGCATCATTTTTCTGTACGTATTGGTGTCTGACGACAAGTAGCTTTAAACACATCTTCTTCCTAATGCTACACAAGTGTCAATGTTCCATTCACTCACAACTCTGTGGATCATTTTTACGATTTGCTTTTTGTCGGAGAGCAAAAATTGGAATGAATTAACAATGTTACATACTTTTAAAGCCTGTAATATCACAGCAGCTAGTATCCTAGTGAAGGGTGGTCAAGGAAAGCACTGAGCTGTTACAAAGCTTTTAAAAACATCCAGAATGTCAAGGTTTACTATAGGTTTCCGCTAAAATTTGCACCTCAGTTCATTACAATATTGATATTTTTGAATAATTGTGTGTTCACTTTTCCCTTAGGATAACAAATGTCTCTTCTTTTACTAAGATGTTCTATATGATGCTTCAGGCTGTTGCATCAACTATTTGCTGTTAGAAGGAGCATGCAGAAAGAAAGGCCGAGGGAAAGAGCTCAGGTGTATGCATTAGGCAACTTGTCTAGATCATGTTTCTGCTGAAGTGAAAACTTTTGGCAAGGGAATATGGAAGTCAGTGAATCTGAAAGATAGGAACATGCTGCCATTGCCTTTGAAAACTTGATAATAAGTTTCGTGTGTAACATAATCTATGTTTCAAAAAAAAAAAAAAAAGACATTTGTCTTCGTATTTGGCATTGATAGCATCACATGCAAAAACACTGAGTTCTTTTTCAATGCATCAAACTGAGTCGACTTCCAAAGTATCCATGTCTCACAAGCTTTACAATAGGATAATAGGAAAGTGCTCTTCCTTTCACTACAGGAACAAGAAACTGCATGTCTGTAGCTAGTTCTAAACTGGAGGATCTGGGAGCACTTCTGCACTGTCCCTGATTATAAGCTCTTCTTTCTGTGTCAAGGAAATTTGGATATTTGAGCCAATAAGTGTTGTGAAACATAACCTGAGAGATGGGATGCTAGAACGCAACATGCAAAATTATGGTCATGTACAAGAAGTCTGAGAGACTAGCCAACTTGTCACAAATCAAATGAGAAGCTGTCATCATGGAAAGGAATTTTTGACCTTTAGATTTAGTTTGTGATAGTTTTAACCACTAGTGTCAATAAGTTGGAGAACAAACCAGGGCTCCTGTGACTGTGAGGAGGTGGCTGTAGTTGCAACATGAAAACAATGTGAGATTCTTTGACCAGAGGAAGTAAGAATGGGCTGCAAAGTCCAGTCTCTAACATGTATGTTTAGATTTTTTTGTTTTATTCCATTTTAAAAATACAACAGTAGATTAGAATTGCAGAATCCTACTTCTCTACTGAATCAAACATTAGAAGACTTTTACCATCTGCTGTAGTTATCCAGTTTAATGTTGCATTGGGTCTGGCTGAGATGGAGTTAACTTTTCCCACAGCAGACGTCACAGGGCTGTGCTTTGCATTGGTAGCTAGAAAGTGTTGATAACACACCAGTGTTTTGGTTTCAGCTGAGAAGCGCTCCACAGAGAAGCTTCTTTCCAATGCTGCCCCCTCACCAGTGCTCTGGGGAGTAAACACAGCCAGGACAGCTGATCCAAACTGACCAGAGGGGTATTAGATACCATATGATGTCTGCTCAGCAAAAAATGCTAAGAGAAAGGAGAAAAGGAAGGCATTCTTTGTTTATGGTGTTTGCCTTCTGTAGCAGCCACTACATATACTGAAGCCCTCCTTCCTGGGGAAATGGCCAGACCATTGACTGTTGACAGAAAGTAAAGAATAAAACCTTTGTTTTCCTTTGCTTACATGTGTGACATTCGCTTTCACTTTATTAAACTAGCTTCATCTTGACCCATGAGGATTTTTTTTTTGTCTTATTTTCTACTCCACTCCCCATCCTGCTTGGAAGTGATAAAATGTCTTGGTGGGCATACAGTGTCCAGCCAAGGCCAACCCACCACAAATGTTATCTTACCCCACCAGCATGCCCCAGCCACCAGGCTCTAGGAATTTCCAGGCTTCCAGCTGTTGTGGTTTAAGCCCAGCCGATTACTCAGAAACACAGAGCTGCTTGCTCACTCCATCCTCCTCTTCCTCCCCCCTCTCCTAGAGGGATGGTGAGGAGAATTGAAAGAATGTAACTCCCACAGGTTGAGATAAGAAAAGTCTGGTAACTAAGGTATAACACAAACCACTGCTGCTACCACCAATAATAATAATGATAAGAGAAATAAAAGGGAAAAGAATACAATCACCACCCGCAGACTGATACCCAGCCTGCCCATAGCAGTGATCTCACCCTTCTGGGTAACTGCCCCCAGTTTATATTGTGGTCATGACATGCTGCGGTATGGAATACTCCTTTGGTCAGTTTGGGTCAGGTGTCCTGTCTCTGCTTCCTCCTGGCTTCCCCTCCTCCCTGGCAGAGGATGAGACTCAGAAAGTCCTTGGTCAGCCTAAACATTACTGAACAGTAACTAAAAACATCACTGTTATCAGTGCTGTTCCCAGGCTGAAAGTCAAAAGCACAGCACCACACCAGCTACTAAGAAGGAGAGAAAATGATTGCTACTGCTGAACCCAGTACACCAGCAAAGGTACCAGTCCTCTTGGTAGTTCTGCCCTACACACTATAGCCCATGAAAAAAATTAACTGAGAAGCCTACTGAAAAATCCACTCAATAATGGTACTAATATATGACTGCCACCAGTCTGGGAACAATCCAAATCACTGCCATAAATTATTTGAGGTGGAAGATCCAGGCAGTGTTCAAGGCCAGGTTAGATGGGGCTTTGAGCAACCTCGTCTAGTGGAAGGTGTCCCTGTCCGTGACAAGTGGGGGTTGAAATTGTGTTATCTTTATGGTCCCTTCCATTCCAAACTCTTCTATGATTCTATGACTCTATATTGCTCTTTCTATGTCATCTTGTCTCCCCCCCAAAAAAAGAAACAAACCAACCCAAAAGCTATTAAAAATATAATCTAAAACTGCTCACAGGTCTGACTTCAGAAAAACAAAAGAGCTAAAAACCTCATGTGCAATTATATAATTAGAATTCCATCTGAAACTGGCATTGTTCATTTCCATAACAAAATTAAGCATTCATTATTTTCATTAAACTCCATTCTGTTAGTATGATTCATCATATACATTTAAAAATGAAGTAATTTAACTACTATTGGCCATAAACCCTACTTCTAACAAAAATGAATCCATTTAACTACTGTTGGCCATAAAGCATTCTTCTAATTTCTCACTTCACTAATATTCATTTGTCATCTAATCTTTGATTTTTCTGCATTAGACTATAATGAGTACTAAATAAGAGACCCTCGCCTGATGCCAAAGAATATTTAGCTTTGATCATTGTAATCCATCAAATGTCCTAGTGAGACAAAATGGAATCTGCAATCCTCTTAACAATTGTTATTGATTTGAAAATGGTGATATTTTGGGTAAGCCTCTGAGAAATATCGTTTTTCTCTTGTGTAAATATGGAGAGTGATCAACTGCATGCATCTTTATTCCCTCAGATGATGTATAGGCAGAAATAGATTAGACTGCAGCACACAATTAACTTAGGGCAGGCTACCACAGAGGAAGATATAATGCAGTATAGAACACTTATGCCCTATTAGCAAAAAACAAGCTGATAGAATCATTGCCTTAAATCAAATGTTAACCATCCTGGCCAATTACAACTCTGGCTGCAATGTGCAGTAAATGGATGTGACATAATAAATCTTTCTATTGTACCAGACATATCAAGATACAAACGTGCCTGACTGCGTACTATTATCTTACAGCTGAGTCTCATGACACTTCATATCTCATTCTGCAGCAAGATTTTAAGCAAGCATATGTTAAATGGTTTAATACAAGTTGAGATGGTGACAAATTACCCCCGTTTGCCAAAGATGTTTCCAGCAAGCTGCTGGTTACATACAATTTTACTGCCTTTGTTACTTCAGTCCACAAAAGTGCAGTAGAGTGAGTAGACTCATCATCTATAGCTGAAGCCCATAGAATGGATTGCTCACTTTACTGTGCAATTTTTGAAATCAAAGAGAGAAAATTAATCAGGTTTATTTCATGCTTTTCAGATAATAGCTAAGTGCTGTTTGCTGTAACACAGAAATCTAAATAAAATCTCTTAAATCTCACTGTTTACATGTGATTACCATTCTCCAAGTGACTATCCTGACAGTGTAAGCCAAAGCTATTACTCTTTGCTGTAATGAGTGATTTGTATTGGAAATGTGACATGTTTTCTAGTTTGTAAAGTGATGTAAACCTGTGTAAATACATATTATCAGATGCTGTCATTGAAGATACAGTACTAACCACTGTTCTGAAGAGAATAACAGGTTATTAACAGGCTGAATTTGTAGCTACAGTTGATGCCATGCCACAGAAGTTGATGCCACACCATTGCCTTAATGCTCTCTTTCCAATCATTCCATACTTTTCAGTTAACAATGCATGTCAGTGAAACAGTAGCTACAAATAAGAAGGTGCTTTTAATGTTTCAGAATTGTAGAATGTCCTCATCAGAATATAGGGTCACCAGTACGCTCATATATAGTTGTCAGTCAGTTTCTTCTCAGCAAGGCAGTTACCATCATTGCCTGCATTAGTTTGATTTCTCCTGGTTTTGTCTCTCAGCAATACAGCAAGCAAAACTCTTCTTTCTCAGAGACCATAAACCAAGTAAAGCTGTGGGCTAGCAAATGCACTGGACAGAAATTATAGCCATATATTAATCATGAAGAACTTTTTAGTGTTTCACAGTTGCAATAAAACCTGTTTCATTTCAGGTTTGTTATCATGTGAATGTAACACTGACATCATGGTTCCCCCAACATTGGCCCCATCCCTTCTCGATTTCTCCACTGGTTCACAGATGTAAAATAGACTTTACTGGAAAAACAACTGTATAAAGACATTAAGTGCACTATATCAAGAGAAGTGGGAATATAGGGGGTTGTCAGAAAAACTGTATCATATCTGAGTATGCCATCAAAGGAAAGGGGTAAAATTGCAATGTCTATGTGGATACACTTTATTAGGAAAGGGAAGGGCATAGCCAAATGCAATTGGAGCAAATTCAAGAAACAGTTGACTGATAAGAATTTGATCATGGTTCTATGTGCAATGTAATTTTTACAATAAACTTTCTGGCCAAACAAACACTTGGCAGATTTCCTCTGAGGCTGTTTTTTAATGTTGCTGTTGGCCTCGGTTTCATAACTCAACATGTTGGTGGTTTTGTAAAAAAGCAATACCCATAAATTATTCCTGTATCATTGTTGTCATGGTGATAAATGAACAAAGATTAATTAAATGTGTATTAAAATGAACTCCACTGACTTTAAAGGTTTTTTTCTCATCTGAAATTTCACTGAGACTTGGGAGTGGTGTCATGGTGAGAGGAAACTTGTCCGGAAACTTCTGAAGTTTAGGTGTCTGGAAACACACACGAGAAGGCACTGTCGGATTGTGGTTTTAAAAACAGCATCTGGGTGCCCCTTTGTGGGCTGTGGTGTTATTGCACTGGTGAAAGCTGCAAGGTACCTCCAGGGTTTCTTTAACTGTGATTATTAGTATCTATCTGATGTTTATACACTTTGCAGAAACATGCCATTTTAAAATTATACTTTTGCTGCTTCAGTGTCTTTATTGTCTCATTCTGTGGTATAAACTATCCAACAGATATTCCAGCACAGCATAGTACTGTATTAAATTTCAAGGCAGATTAATGTTGTGAGTCATTTATTATCCACATTTGAGACAAAACACAGCCTAAAAAGTAGAAATATTATTGTGAGCATGAGGAAACACAAGCAGAGACCAGAAAAGCAGGAGCAGTTATCAGCAGATATTTGAGAAGTAATCTTCCATTGAGAATAAAAAAGCCAACAGAATCTTGGTGCTGTTCACAACAGCATGAGAGAAATAATAGATCAGAAAAAGGTCTAGCTAATGAACCCATGCTTCTAAATACTTCTGAATTATAATGGATATAACAATTTTATTTATCACAGAACCACAGATCAGATGAGGTTGGAAGGGACCTCTGAAGATCACCTGTCCAATATCAATGCTCTAGCAAAGCCAGCTAGTTGCCCAGAATCATGTTCAGTCAGGTTTTGACTGTGAGATTCCACAACCTTTCTAAGGCACCTGTGCGAGTGCTTGGTCATGAAAACAGTGAAGTGTTTCCCGGTGTTCAGTTAGAGCCCCTCATCCTTCAATTTGCACTCATTTCCTCTTGTCCCATCACTGGTGTCATGGGTTCAGCAGCAGCAGTCATTTTTCTCCTCTGTAGTAGCTGGTGCAGTGCTGTGTTTTTGATTTTGGGCCTGGGAACAGCACTTATAACACCAGTGTTTTCAGTTACTGCTTGGTAATGTTTTGGTCTGACCAAGGACTTTCTGAGTCTCATGCTCCTCCAGGGAGGAGGGGAAGCTGGGAGGAAGCAGAGACAGGGCACCTGACCCAAACTGACCAAAGAGGTATTCTATACCACAGCACGTCATGCCCAGGATAGAAAAACAGAGAGCAGAGACCCCGGAAGGGTGAGGGCGCACTGCTTGGTTGGGCTGGGAATAGGTGGTGAGTTATTGTATTCTTTTCCCTTTTATTTCTCTTGTCATTATTATTATTGGTGGTAGCAGTAGTGGTTTATGTTATAACCTAGTTACTAAACTGTTCTTATTTCAACCTGTGGGAGTTGCATTCTTTTGATTCTCCTTCCTATCCCTCTGGGAGAAGGGGGAAGAAGGAGAGGGAAGTGAGTGAGAGAGAAAACTGTGTGGCTAAGAGGCTTAAATCATGACAACTGGGCATCACTGAAAATAGCCTGGCTCCATCTTCTTTGAAACCTCCTATCAGGTGTCTATACACACATATAAGATCCCTCTTTAACTTTCTGCTAGCTGAGAAACTCCAGCTCACTCAGCTCTTCCTCATATGTCAGATCCTTTAAGCCCTTTCTCATCTTTATAGTTCCTCACTGGACTTGCTCCATTCCCTGTCTCTCCTGTACTAGTGGGTCCTAAAGTGGACCCAGCACTCCAAATGTGTTTCTCCAGTGCTAAGCATAGGGCATCTCTCTTGGCCGGATAATGAGCGCCAGAAGGCCGTTTGCCTTTGCTGCAAAGGTACATTACTGGATCATGGTCAACTTGGTTTCCATGAGGAACCCCGAGAACCTTTTTTGTAAATCTGCTTTCCAGCTGGTAGAACCCATTTGCTGGCACTTGGGGCTATTCCTCCCCAAGTGCAGGACTTGGAATTCCCCTTTGTTGAACTTCACAAAGTTCCTGTTGCCTGATTTCTTCAACTTGTCAAGGTTCCTGTGAGAAGCAGCACAAAGGTCCTAATATATCAGCCACTCCTCTTAACTTTATATTGTTTTCAAACTTGCCGAGGCTGCACTCCAAGTTATTAATGAATACATTGAATAGTATTGACTTCATTAACCCCTAAGGTTTTCCACTAGTGGCTGCCCTTTGGCTGGACTTCATGAAGCTGATCACACTCCTCTTCACCTAGAAGTTCAGCCAGTTTTCGATCTACCTTACTCTCTGTTTATCTGGGCCATACTTTATCAGTTTATCTATGAGGATATTATGGGAGACGGCAATGAAAGCCTGACAAAAATCAAGATAGATCACATCTTCCTACACTGGCTTGTAGAAGGCTATCAGGCATGATTTCCCCTTTGTAACTTCATGCTGACTGCATCCTCTTGTCCTTCATATTTTTGGACTTGTTTGTTCCAGAAGGACTTGTTCCATCATGTTCCTGGAGACAAGATGGGGTTGACTAGCCTTTTGTTTTCATCTGTTTTGAAGGTAGCAGTGACATTTACTTTCTTGGAGTCCCACGATTTCCATGACCTTTCAGTGATTATCGATGGTAGGCTCTCAATGGCTTTAGTCAGGTCACATGTGAGTGCATCCTGTTGGGTCCACTTTGTTTAAATACTGCTTAGCTTGATCCACTGCTACAGAGGGTAAGCCTGTTTATTAGGCTGATTTAAATTTCCTCCAGAAAAAAAAGAAAAAAATAGACCTTGACTTGAAGAACAGGTATCACAGCAGAAGAGGCAGACTATGAAAGAACCATTTCACTTGCATCACCCAAAGTTTAGAATACAGTCTTTGTTTAGTGTTGAAATGGGTAACAGTGGTAGGAACTGCCCTCTATTATCTTGTGTTCCTGTCCAGTCTGATATACATTGACCACCAAACACTCATGGTAAAAGTTCAGTGGGTTTTTTTCCACATAAATCTTCTAAAAGTCAAGGCAATTTCCTCTGACAGTGGTGAAGTTTAGTGCTAGTTTTTGCAGGGAATATATCCTTTTCTGCATTATGTGTCCATACTACTATTATTATTTCAGAAAATATTGAAAAGCATTAAATGAAAACCAACAACAATGGTTCTTAGTCTCTCTTTTATTACAATATCTCTCATAGGTTGGACCACATTCCTCTGGCCCACAGCTGTAGGTGTGCCAACATTGTGTACCATTGTTGCTCCTCATGGGATATTCCAGTATATTTCTTTTATGTCAAAAATAGAGAAACAAAACATTTGAATTTCCAGTGGGACAAGACATCTAGCTGTTTTTCACAGTTTGTCCTTCTCTCTGTCCTATAAATTTGCCATCTCTGTAGCTGTCACTTGTCATTACCTATCAGGTAGCTTTTCCTCTTCATTATTACTTTGAGTTTTTTAATTTTTTTCACAAAGATCATATCATGGAAACAAGTTTGATTGGTCAGTGCACAATAAATTAAAGCAGCTGCAGTAACAAACACCAGAACCAGATGAATGTGTTGACTCAGTACATGGTGTCATAGAATCATTCAGGTTGGAAAAGACCTTTAAGATCATTGAGTCTCCTAACCGAGCACTGCCAAGTCCAGCACTAAACCATGGCATTAAATGACAGGTTTACACATCTGTTAAATATCTCTGGGATAGTAACCCCACCTCTTCCCTGGCCAGCCTGTTCCAATGCTTGATAACCTTCTCAGCTCTGTTTTGATTTCTTTTTTATTTGCTGCTTATTGAAAACCTTTCCTCTTAACACAGTACTATTAAGCTGCAGAATCCTGTTCCTCCCATATTCCTCTTTTCTCATTATATTTTCTGCTAAATGGCACATTTCAAACTGGTGAAGTGCAGATAATCACAATACAAATTCTAGACTTAAAAACCAGGAGAAAAAAGTCAACATTCTCAGTTATACTCGATAGAAAAGTACCTGGCATAGGCACTGCTGAAACTATTTTCCAGAGCCTATATGAAATAGACAAAGATGGGCACAAAAGACATTTGAATTTATTGAATCATACAATCATAAAATAGTTAGGGTTGGAAAGGACCTTAAGATCATCTAGTTCCAACCCCTCTGCCATGGGCAGGGACACCTCCCACTAAACCATGTCACCCAAGGCTCTGTCCAACCCGGCCTTGAACAACGCCAGCAATGGAGTATTCACAACTTCCCTGGGCAACCCAGCTCCTGGCTCCATGTGGGCATGCTGTACTGTGTCTTTCAGCTGGCTAGTCCTTGGCCTTGCTCCGAGCCTCCCTCTGTTAGACTAACCCTATTCTGTTTCCTTTCATTCACTTAACTTTTTCAAGCAACAACATAAATTCTTTCCAACTCCCTACAGGGCTTTAATAGCACTGTTACCTTTTGACTTGTTTCCCATTTTAAATGTTGCTGCAACAACAGCAGCAAGAATAGCTTATTTTAAATGGAAACTGTATTTATGTGTACAATGCTGGTTTTCCTATAGTTCATGGCTGAGAGTGCAAATGAAATTTTCAAGTTTTCTACGTATTATGTAAAATGATTCAGAGCCTTGTTTATCCTTTTTTCCACCAAAACAGGTACAACCCAAAGAACAAGAGTTCAAAGTCAATGAGTTCCTCTTGCAGGAATTGCCAGCAGCACAGCTGTGTACTTAGCTTTATAGAAAGCACTGTCAATGAAATAAGATAAAGAGGTCCATCATAAACCAGATTCTCAGAAAGTCCTGGACACAATGTCCATGAAATATAACATCTTAAGAGGGAGCAGTATGTTTGCCTTCAGTACAGAATAAACATTTGATCACAATCGTGACTGTAGCGTATCTGAAACACCTTTGAAAAATAAAGAAAAGCAATTACTATCTGGAAGTTTATTCACCCATGATGGACTTGGGAGAACACATGTAAAGAAATTAAATCTCAAACAGATGACTGAATCAGTGCCCTTCTTCAGTTCTCCATTTATAAAATGGGGATAACATCTGCTGGTCTAGCAGGAGTGCCAGTATTCTAAATTGATAAAATAATGGATAAATATTCTAAGAAAAAAAATTAGTTGTACAATTGTAATTCTGCCTTTATATAGTGTGACAAGGTTTTTTAAGCTTGAGAAGTGGTCCAGCGTGAACCTCATGAAGTTCAACAAGGCCAGTTGCAAGGACGTGCACCCCTTTTGGGACAACCCCCAGTATCAACACAGGCTGTTGGATGAAGGGATTGAGAGCAGCCTGTGGTGATAAAGTAGGATTTTAAAGTAAAAGTGGGTAGGATCAAGGTAGATACATGGAAGACATTTTTTATGCTGAGGGTGGTGAAACACTGGAACAGGTTACCCAGAAAGGTGGTAGATGCCCCATCCCTGGAAACATTCAAGGCTGGGATGGACAGGTCTCTGAGCAACCTGATCAAGTTGGAGATATCCACACTCATGCAGAAGGATTTGTTTAGGGGACCTTTGGAGGTTGATTCCAACCTAATCTATTCGTCTATGATTTTAGCTTTTGTTCAGAGCTTTTTGTAAGCAATTGTTATAAACACTCTTTTCTTTTTCTTTTTTTTTCATTATTATTGCATCTAGTTTCTCAAGTAGAACTTGAAACTCAATCAAAACCATGCCTGGTTTTTATGCCTTATAGAGATATGGTCATACAGAAATGTTAGATACGGGTTCTCAGACAGGAAAATCCACTCAGTCTAATGTAATACAAACATTTGAATGCCCTACTCAGCTGTCTCTGCAGGAGATCCAGACCTCTTAACTTACTATTTCTCTCCCTCTTCACAAAAAAAAAAAAAAAAAAAAAAATCCTGTTTAATTGGCTACAGGCAGTTCAGGAAACTGTGGAAATGTCTCACGTCTCTATCCTCTTGGGAAAAAATATAGTTAACACTACTGAGAGCCCATGTAATAGAATGATGTGTTCCAACTGCTCACCTGGGATGAAAGACCATTCTACACACCCGTAGGGACTGAACTCACACTGTAAAAGGAGGATCTAGCCATTGGCTGTCGTGGTGAAAGCACTCCCTCTTTTAATATTGAGGGAGATGCAGGGTTTCAAACCCATCTTAGAGCAATATGTATTATTTGTTAGACCCTTGCTGGGTTTATTAAAGTCACCTCCCCAGGGCAAGCCTCTCATACTCTCAGCTGTTGCCAGGCCTTTTATTCTTTCCCTGACTATTGCACACCTGACTGTACAGCAGGAAGGAGGAAGGTATCCTTACTCGGGGCACTCCATGCTGCTTGGGCACTCCTTTGGGATGGGGATAGAAAGGGTAATTTCCTCAGGCTAGTAAAAACTGAAGAAGACCTAGATGCCTCTATGAACATACGAGAACTGAGCAAAGCTGCCACTTCATCAGATGAAGGTAATTGTAGCCTTGACTCTTCTGTCTCTTTGGACATCTCCAGGGAACTTAGGCAGAACAGAAACAGCTGTCCGTCTAATCAGGATTGCATTAGAACTCTCACTTTCACAGAGCAGGCAATTCAGTAACAGTCATGAGTGACTGAGGATGCATGAACTGAGGTCGCTGAGGCTATAGGGAGCTTTAAGCAAAGTAGGGAAGTACCTAAAAAGCAAAGACCTATATAGATAGGCAAAGTGAGATTTCTGTCTTTCAACACTCTGGGTTGAGTCCTAATTTGAGAAGATGATTCTGAATTGTTTTGTAAAGTAATGATGCATTTAGCATGTTATTTATTACATATATATAACTCTACCCACTAATATGACAACTAATTTGACTGCTCACTTTCTTTATATAACAAGTGAAATAATAACAGTAACAATAATCATAAATAATACAATATTTGAGGGTATATTGTTTGCCAAAATCTGCTGTCATACATACTGGCACTACTGAATCAGCTGAAAGTGCAGCTGGGAATTGGGCCCAGCTCATATAAAACTTGGACACAAACTCTAGTTTGAGACTGTATGAGGTTTTGTGTTTTGGTCTGGTTTGGGCTTTTTTTTTTTTCCTCTCTCTTCTCTCTTTTTCTTGTGCTTCTTTTTCTTTTTTTTTTTTTTAAAGGTGCCAAAACTAACAAATTCCCAAATGCTTAAAACTTAATCATCAGTAGCTGAGTAGAAGACCGAAGGACAATCATAGCAGAGCTGTTTATCTGCTTGGATAGGATTCATTTCCTCAGCCTTTATTTGACACAAAAACAGATGTAGCTTTGTCATTCCTCTGACCTCTGTGGCAAGATGAGCAGCTAGGCTGATACATTTATTGATCAGAGAAAGAAGCACTCCATGGGAAATAAGCTATAGATGCCTTGCTGTGAAATTGAAGATTTAACATCTGTGCCATGCAGATGGTAATTAATCTTGAATCTGTAATGCCCACAATTGGTTGGTTGACAACATTACTTTCTTAATCTGGGAGCACGGATAAACAAATGTATTGGATTGCTCTGTGGGTAACACTTTATGAATGTGTTATAATTACATATGCAGCCCATAAATCAGATAGATTTCTCATCTACATTGCTAATGGTGTTTATTACTGGAAATGCTTCTCATGTTTCCTGGTATTCACCAACTGGTTGATTTCTCTCTGTTGCAATCCCATAGCCATGTAGGAAATATTAAACATTCTCTCAATTCTGATTACCTGGTAGCCAGGTGCATGTGTATAAAGACAGCTTCACTATCAATTTTTATTTGATTTTATTTTACAGAATCTTCAATTATGAAATGAATTTTATAGTCTAGATAATATATGGGTTATGAGATGTTACCAGTTGTTTCTGTATCCAGTTCTACCCTGATAGAATTTACTCTGCTCCTTTACACTGCTACTTTGCCTTCTGAAACTGAATTCCTTCGCTAAGGATTTATTTAGTGTCTATCTGCAGATATACCTGCATTCTTGGCAGGATCCTTACACTTCCAAATCTTTCTCTCTCAATTATTCTCATGAATGTAGTTTACTGTAACTAGAAGAAAAATAGTGTACAAATGTTGAAGTTGCTGAAATTAAGATGGTAGTCTACACCAAAAAAAGATCTTCCAAAATCAAGGATGCTTGTAGTAAATTAATCTGTATCCCAAAAAATTGCCCATAAGAAGGGAATTTTGAATACATTTTCTGAACCCTGTGGCTGTGTGGTTTTGAATTACCAGCTAGGCTTATACCACAACTTAGAGATTTCAAGACATAAATATGTGGTATGAATTACATGCTATCTTAAGCATATAATAATTCATGTGTGTATATAGAATGCAAACAATGGCAAATTGGTTATTCCTTCTGTGATGTATGTCAGTAGCCTGGGGGAACGGCATAATCTGTGCCAGTTAGAGTCATGATAGCACATAATGGCATTTGATATAAATCACAACCTTCACGCTTTAGCACAGGCTGCTGGACATCTGGGTGTAAGGGGAAGGAAAAAGGTGCTTTCCTTTCTTGAGTTATGTAAGCAGTGGGTCTTCTCCCACTTTTTTCTCCTCTGTACTGGCACTGGGAGAGCTTTAACTCATATTGTTGCCTGCACAACAAGCAGCCTCAAAACACAGTCCAACAATGACAATTAATTTCCTCTTGGCTTCTGAACACACACGAGCAGGTGTCTGAAGCTTTTGATTTTCAGTTTTAAGTTAAAACCCTTTGAAGTCAATGGAAAGACTGCCATTTACTTTAATGCACTCTGAATCAAGGTTTTAGTCACCAGTGAGGGGTTGACTTAAACTGGCCACTTGTTAATGGAAGAGTTTGCATTTGCTATGGTACTTTGAACATAGTTGAAATGTTTGCTTTTGTTTTCTTAAGGAAAGATGTAAGTTCTAGAAGCTGGTGCTAAATCTGTTCTGACAGAATTTATTGTGCCTCTACATTTGTATTACTCTGACTTTAAAGGGTAAGTTATTGATAGAAATTAGGAGCTGATGGCTTTTGTTGTGGGCATTCCCAAACATAAAGATTGTACTTAGATGGTTTTAAAACGTTCTGAATTGAGTCATCAATCTTTGAGTAAATCTTAAAGTGAAGTTTACCCTGGATTCTAATAGCCTCAGACTTTAAAATCTATATCACAGCTTTAGCAATCGTCATTAAAACCATCTGCAAGTTTTCTAGACTACACTATTTTTTTGTAGAGTAGACAGAACATCAGCATGAACTCTGAAATTATAACAACTCCATCATGAAATGTTCTTTAGTCTTGCACAGCAACTAATGGAGAGCTTCTACAATGTTTGTAGAAATGGGTCATGCCATTACATAATTCTAACAACAAAATCAGGGATTCAAAATTCTAATAATCAAAAAACAGAAAAGAAAATGGTCCTACAGCTAGTAAATCATTGTAGAAGCCAAAATATCATCAGATTTGTAGAATTATTTTTCAGCAAAGCTGAGATTTCTCAATAGAAATTTGGTTCCATTATTTTCAGAATAAAATTACTCCTCTCTTTTTTTTTCTTCCCCACTATTTTTTATGTTGCATTTTCTTGTTAAAATTTATTGTATGAAAACCAGTGTCTCTCCAGAAATTCTTTGTATGCTCCTCTTAAAGAGATCTGTGCACATAAATTTAGGAATAAGCAAACAAACAAACAAACAAAAAGAAAACAAAAAATGCCTTACATTCTATGGTTTTATCAGACTATTTTTTTAAATCTCAGCACTTCTGCCATTAAAACGCAACAACAAAAATATCTGCAGAAGATAAGCCTAAAAAAAGGTGTAAATATGTCAAAAATGAATTTGTCCTAGTATTATAATGGATACTGCTGGGGCAGAAAGTAGCTGTATCAAGCTTCCAAGCAACACCTGGGACTGTGTCATGGGTTCAGCAGCAGCAGTCATTTTTCTTTAAGCAGTAGCTGGTGTAGCACTGTGTTTTGGATTTTTTAG